>CAUYLG010048592.1:0-28731 GCA_963573385.1 Cacajao melanocephalus
CCATGTGTTCTCATTGTTTAACTTGCACTTATGAGTGAGAACATGCAGTGTTTGGTTTTCTGTTCTTGCGTTAGTTTACTGAGAATGATGGTTTCCAGTTTCATCCATGTCCCTGCAAAAGGCATGAACTCATCCTTTTTATGGCTGCATACTATTCCATGGTGTATATGTGCCACATTTTCTTTATGCACTCTATCTTTGATGGACATTTGGGTTGGTTCCAAGTCTTTGCTATTGTGAACAGTGCCTCAATAAACATGTTTGTGCATGTGTCTTTATAATAGAATGATTTATAATCCTTTGTGTATATACCCAGTAATGGGATTGCTGGGTCAAATGGTATTTCCAGTTCTAGATCCTTGAGGAATTGCCACACTGTCTTCCACAATGGTTGAACTAATTTACAGTCCCACTAACAGTGTAAAAACATTCCTATTTCTCCACATCCTCTCTAGCATCTGTTGTTTCCTGATTTTTTAATGATCACCACTCTGACTGGTATGAGATGGTATCTCATTGTGGTTTTGATTTGCATTTCTCTAACGACCAGTGATGATGAACTTTTTTTCATATGTTTGTTGGCTCCATAAATGTGTCCTTTTGAGAAGTGTCTGTTCACATCCTTCACCCACTTTTTGATGGTTTTTTTTTTTTCTTGTAAATTTGTTTAAGTTCTTTGTAGATTCTACATATTAGCCCTTTGTCAGATGGGTAGATTGCAAAATTTTCTCCCGTTCTGTTGGTTGCCTGTTCGCTCTAATGATAGTTTCTTTTGCTGTGCAAGCTGTTTAGTTTAATTAGATCCCATTTGTCTATTTTGGTTTTTGTTGCCATTGCTTTTGGTATTTTAGTTGTGAAGTTCTTGCCCATACCTGTATCCTGAATAGTATTGCCTAGGTTTTCTTCTAGGGTTTTTATGGTTTTAGGTATTACATTTAATTTTTTACTCCATCTTGAGTTAATTTTTGTATAACATATAAGGAAGGGATCCAGTTTCAGCTTTCTGCATGGAGGCAATTGCATCAACATCTACTCATTTAACTGACATTTAGTGAGTTTTCCCAGCACAATTTATTATACAGGGAATCTTTTCCCCATTGCTTGCTATTATCATGTTTGTCCAATATCAGATGGTTGTAGATGTGCGGCAATATTTCTGAGACCTCTGTTCTGTTCCATTAGTCTATATCTATGTTTTGGTACCAGTACCATGTTGTTTTGATTACTGTAGCCTTGTAGTATAGTTTCAAGTCAGGTAGCATGATTCCTCCAGCTTTGTTTTTTATGCTTAGGATTGTCCTGACTATGTGGGCGCTTTTGGTTCCATATGAAATTTAAGATTTTTTGTTTGTTTGTTTGTTTCTCAATTCTGTGAATAAAGTCAATGGTAGCTTGATGGGGATAGCATTGAATCTATAAATTACTTTGGACAGTATGGCAATTTTCACGATATTGATTCTTCCTAACCATGAGCATGGAATGTTTTTCCATCTGTTTGTGTCCTCTCTTGTTTCCTTGAGCAGTGGTTTGTAGTTCTCCTTGAAGAGATCCTTCACATCCCTTGTTAGTTGTATTCCTAGGTGTTTTATTCTCTTTATAGCAATTGTTAATGGGAATTCACTCATGATTTGGCTCTCTGTTTATCTGTTATTGGTGTATAGAAATGCTTGTGATTTTTGCACATTGATTGTATATACTGAGACTTTGCTGAGGTTGCTTATCAGCTTAAGGAGATTTTGGCCTGAGACAATGGGATCTTCTAAATATACAATTATGTCATCTGCAAATAGAGACAATTTGACTTCCTCTTTTCCTAATTGAATACCCTTTATTTCTTTTACTTGCCTGATTGCCCTGGCCAGAACTTCCAATACTATGTTGAATAGGAGTGGTGAGAGAGGGCATCCTTGTCTTGTGCCAGTTTTCAAAGGGAACGCTTGCAGTTTTTGCCCATTCACTATGATATTGCTGTTGGTTTGTCATAAATAACTCTTATTATTTTGAGAAATGTTTCATAAATACCTAGTTTATTGAGAGTTTTTAGCACAAAGATTTCTTGAATTTTATTGAAGGCTTTCTCTGCATCTATTGAGATAATCATGTGGTTTTTGTCTTTGGTTCTGTTTATGTGATGGATTACATTTATTGATTTGTGTATGTTGAACCAGCCTTGCATCTCAGGGATGAAGCTGACTTGATGGTGATGGATAAGCTTTTTGATGTGCTGTTGGATTCGGTTTGCCAGTATTTTATTGAGGATTTTCACATCAATGTTTATCATGAATATCGGTTTGAAATTTTTTCTTTAGTTCTGTTTCTGCCAGGTTTTGGTATCAGGATGATGTTGGCCTCATAAAATGAGTTAGGGAGGATTCCCTCTTTTTGTATCATTTGGAATAGTTTCAGAAGGAATGGTACTGGCTCCTCTTTGTAGCTCTGGTAGAATTTGGCTGTGAACCTGTCTGGTCCTGGACTTTTTTTTGGTTGGTAGGCTATTATTTGCTGTCTCAATTTCAGACCTTGTTATTGGTCTATTCAGGGATTCGACTTCTTCCTGGTTTAGTCTTGGTAGCGTGTAAGTGTCCAGGAATGTATCTGTTTCTTCTAGATTTTCTGGTTTATTTGCATAGGGGTGTTTATAGTATTCTCTGATGGTAGTTTGTAATTCTGTCGGATCCACGGTGATATCCTTTATATCATTTTTTTTATTGCATCTATTTGATTCGTCTCTCTATTCTTTTTTATAAGTCTGGCTAGTGGTCTTTCTATTTTGTTGATCTCTTCAATAAACCAACTCCTAGATTCATTGATTTTTTTGAAGGGCTTTTTGTGTCTCTATCTCCTTCAGTTCTGCTCTGATCTTAGTTATTTCTTGTCTTCTGCTAGCTTTTGAATTGGTTTGATCTTGCCCCTCTAGTTCTTTTAATAAACATGATGTTAGGGTATTGATTTTAGATCTTTCCTCATTTCTTTTGTGGGCATTTAGTGCTATCAATTTCCGTCTAGACACTGCTTTAAATGTGTCCCAGAGATATTGGTACATTGTGTCTTCATTCTCATTGGTTTCAAAGAACATATTTATTTCTGCCTTCATTTCATTATTTATCCAGTAGTCATTCAGGAGCAGGTTGTTCAGTTTCATGTAGTTGTGTGGTTTTGAGTGAGTTTCTTAATCCTGAGTTCTAATTTGATTGCCCTGTGGTCTGTGAGACTGTTTGTTATGATTTCTGTTCTTTTGCATTTGCTGAGTAGTGTTTTACTTCTAATTATGTGGTCAATTTTAAAATAAGTGCTATGTGGCACTGAGAAGAATGTATGTTCTGTGGATTTGGGGTGAAGAGTTCTGTAGATGTCTATTAGGTCTTGGTCCAGATCTGAGTTCAAGTCCTGGATATTCTTGTTAATTTTCTGTCTCGTTGATCTGTCTACTACTGACAGTTGGGTGTTAAAGTCTCCCACTATTATTGTGTGAGAGTCAAAGTCTCTTTGTAGTTCTCTAAGAACTTGCTTTATGTATCTGGGTGCTCCTGTATTGGGTGTATATATATTTAGAATAGTTAGCTCTTCTTGTTGCATTGATCCCTTCACCATTATTATGTAATGCCCTTCTTTGTCTCTTTTGATCTTTGTTGGTTTAAAGTCTGTTTTATCAGAAACTGGGATTGCAACCCCTGCTTTTCTTTTGCTTTCCATTTGCTTGGTAAATATTCTTCCATGTCTTTATTTTGAGCCTATGTGTGTCTTTGCACTTGAGATGGGTCTCCTGAATACAGCACACCAATGGGTCTTAACTCTTTATTCAATTTGCCAGTCTGTGTCTCTTAATTGGGGCATTTAGCCCATTTACATTTAAGTTTAATATTGTTATATGTGAATTTGATCCTGCCATTATGATGCTAGCTGGTTATTTTGCCCATTAGTTGGTGTAATTTCTTCATAGCATTGATGGCCTTTATAATTTGGTATTTTTTGCAGTGGCTGGTACTGGTTGTTCCTTTCCATGTTTAGTGCTTCCTTCAGGAGCTCTGGTAGGGCAGGCCTGGTAGTGACAAAATCTGTCAGCCGTTGCTTGTCCATAAAGGATTTTATTTCTCCTTCACTTATGAAGCTTAGTTTGGCTGGATATAAAATTCTAGGTTGAAAATTATTTTCTTTAAGAATGTTGAATATTGACACCCCCACTCTCTTCTGGCTTGTAGGGTTTCTGCTGAGAGATCTGCTGTGAATCTGATGGGCTTCCCTTTGTGGGTAATCTGAGCTTTCTCTCTGGCTGCCCTTAGCATTTTTTCCTTCATTTCAACCCTGGTGAATCTGATGACTGTGTGTCTTGGGGTTGTTCTTCTCGAGGAGTATCTTTGTGATGTTCTCTGTATTTCCTGAATTTGAATGTTGGCCTGCCTTGCTAGGTTGGGGAAATTCTCCTGGATAATATCCTGAAGAGTGTTTTCCAACTTGGTTTCATTCTCCCTGTCATTTTCAGGTACACCGATCAAATGAAGATTTGGTCTTTTCACATAATCTCATATGTCTTGGAGGCTTTGTTCATTTCTTTTCATTCTTTTTTCTCTAATCTTGTCTTCTCACTTTATTTCATTGAGTTGATCTTCAGTCTCTGATATGCTTTCTTCCACTTGATTGATTTGGCTGTTGAAACTTGTGTATGCTTCATGCAGTTCTCGTGCTGTGTTTTTCAGTTCTATCAGGTCATTTGTGTTCTCTAAACTGGTTATTCTAGTTAGCAATTCAGGTAACCTTTTTTTAAGGTTCTCAGCTTTTTTGCATTGGGTTAGAACATGCTCCTTTAGCTTGCAGAAGTTTGTTATTACCCACCTTCTGAAGCCTGCTTCTGTCAAGTCACCAAACTCATTCTCCATCCCTTTCTGTTTCCTTGCTGGCACGGAGTAATGATCACTTGGAGAAGGAGAGGTGTTCTGTTTTTTGGAATTCTCAGCCTTTTTTTCACTGGTTTCTTCCCATCCTCCTGGACTTATCTACCTTTGGTCTTTGAAGTTGGTGACCTTTGGATGGGGTCTCTGAGTGGACATCCTTTCTGTTGCTGTTGAAACTATTTCTTTCTGTTTGTCAGTTTTCCTTCTAACAGTCAGGCCTCTCTTCTGCAGGTCTGCTGGAGTTTGCTGGAGGTCCACTCTTGACCCTGCTTGCCTGGGAATCACCAGCATGGGCTGCAGAACAGCAAAGATTGCTGCTTATTCCTTCCTCTGGTAGCTTCATCCCAGAAGAGTACCTGCCAGATACCAGCCAGAGCTCTCCTGTGTGAGATGTCTGTTGGCCCCTACTAGGAGCTGTTTCCCAGTCAGGATACATGAGGCTCAGGGAGCCACTTGAGGAGGCAGTCTGTCCCTTATCAGAACTCGAATGCTGTGCTGGGAGATCTGCTGCTCTCTTCAGAGCTGCCAGGCAGGGATGTTTAAGTCTGCTGAAGCTGTACCTATACCCCCTCTTTTCCCAGGTATTCTGTTCTAGGAAGGTGGGAGTTTTATTTATAAGTCCCTGCAAGGCTGTTGCCTTTTTTTAGAGATGCCCTGCCCAGGGAGGCAGGAGTCCAGTGACACAGTCTGCCTGCAGAGGCCTTGCTGAGCTGCTGTGGGCTCCACCTAGTTTGAATTTTCCAGTGACTTTGTTTACACTGCGATGTTAAAACTCGAGCCTCAGCAATGGCAGATGCCTCTCCCTGTACCCAGCTCAAACGTCCCAGGTTGAGTTCAGACTGCTGTGCTGGCTGTGAGAATTTCAAGCCAGTGGATCTTAGCTTGCTGGTCTTCATTGGGGGGGGACCCACTGAGCCAGATCACTTGGCTCCCTGTCTTCAGCCCCCTTTCCAGGGGAGTGAACAGTTCTGTCTCGCTGGCATTCCAGGCACCACGGGGGTATGAAAAACAAAACTGTTGTGGCTAACTTGGGGTCTGGTCAAATGGCCACCCAGTTTTGTGCTGGAAACCCAGGGCCCTGGTTTTGTAGGCACCAGCGGGGATCTCCTGGTCTGCGTGTTGCAAAGACCGTGGGAAAAGTGCAGGATCTGGGCCAGAGTGCAAGTCCCTAATGGCTTCCCTTGGCTAGGAGGGGGAGTTCCCTGGCCCCTAGCGCTTCCTGGGTGAGACAACGCCCCACTCCACTTTGGCTTGCTCTCCTCGGGCTGCACCCACTGTCCAACCAGTCCTAATGAGATGAACCAGGTACCTCAGTTGGAAATGTGGAGATCACCCGCTTTCTACCTCGATCTTGCTGGGAGCTGCACACCAGAGCTGTTCCTATTTGGCCATCTTGCCAGCAAATCTTTTTTTTTTTTTTTGAGATGGAGCCTTGCTGTGGCCAGGCTGGAGTGCAGTGGTGTGATCTTGGCTCACTGCAACCTCCGCCTCCCAGGTTCTAGCAATTCTCCTGCCTCAGCCTCCCAAGTAGCTGGGACTACAGGTGCGCACCACCACGCCCAGCTAATTTTTGTATTTTTAGTAAAGACGGGGTTTCACCATGTTGGCCGGGATGGTCTTGATCTCTTAACCTCGTGATTCACCCACCTCGGCCTCCCAAAGTGCTGAGATTACAGGCCTGAGCCACCATGCCTGGCCCAGCCATTGGAGGATTTCTAAAGGGGAGCAATACAATTCGATTTGCATTTTTAAAATAGACTCTGGCTGATATGTAGAGAATGGATTACAGGGACAAGTGTGGAAGCAAGGTGTTCTTCATGAGGATTTTCCAGGAGAAAAATGGTATAGCTTGGACTGGGTGGCAGGAAAAGAAGAAAAGAGAAACAAATTAAGGAGTTTACAAGGGCTGAGGGTGGAGACAAGAAGGATTAGATGGAGGCTGGACATATTTTCTGAGAGGGGAGCCAGGAGGAAGACCGTGTTTGCTCCAGACTTCCTAGCAAAATCTTCTGTGAAGGGCTTTATGGTGCTCCTTCTGTTTCCGTGCCTTGGGACACTTAATGTTTCCTCAGCAGTTGCAAGAGCCAAGCTATAAAGGGCAAGCAGGGAAGCAGGTGGTGGGGCATGCTTGGGGACGGAACTCCAGCTCAAAACTCTGGCTCAGGAAGATGCTATGATCTCAATCAGGCCAAGGTCATGCCCAAGTCAGGAGCTACACTGAAAGCCTCAACACAGAGCTGCAATCCTCATCCACAGGTGACAGCAAATCCAGTCTTGAATTCCCTACAGGAAGACACCTTTATGGAAACCTGCCTGAGGCACTGGAAAGATGAGTCAACCAAGGCACCAGAAGCCTGTGAGACCTCAGAAATCTGTTGGAAAGCCTATTATTAGACTTCTAAACTGCCTTAATCTAACCCACAGAGGCACACCCTACCTGTATACAAATCTCATTTCCACCCTTGACATTGAAGCCATTAGTCACTGACGTCTCTCCAGCTTCCAAATCTAGTTCTGCTCTGGAGAAATTACCTAGGGTGGAGTTGACACCTCTGAGGGCAAAGGTCCCACAAAGATCAAATGCCCTGTTTCTCCACCACAAAGGGTGACAATGGGCTGCTGCCTTGGCAAACAGGCCACCTCCTCCCCGGAGGACAGCTGGACCTCTCCAAAGTTCAGCTGCAGACCCAAGCCTCAGAGTGGGTCACATGGTGAGGGAGTGGCAGGGTGCCAAATAACCCAGTGGATATTTACAAAATGGCCTGGAAAGCAGGCCAAGCTTTATCAAAAATTCAGTCTTTCAAAAAGTGTAACAGTGAGATATAGGCTTTCCATCAAAAGACTCCAAAGCACGTTGTCTTTTAGCATGTGCTATCCCTCTATCCCTCTGGTAATTCATTCATTCATTCATTCAGAAAATGTGAGTGGAGCATCTTGTGGTTGGCAGTGTGCTAGATCCTAGGAAGAATTCAGACACTGAGAGGGGCAGAGTTGCTACCCGTCGGGAGTTTGCATTCTAGTGTGTTGGGACCTAACAGTCCCTCTTTACCCAAGGTCTGAAAGCTTCTACTCATTGTCCAGAAGTGTCCCTATCATTCTTCTTAACCTTGAAAGGAGGTGCATTAAAAAAATAACCAGTACACCCCCTGATTGTAATGAGACCTGCACAGCAGGAACCAGGGTACTCCTGGAGTATTCAGCCAAAGCAGATAATAACCATGAGCTCAAGCCCTCATGGACAGGATGTAGAATGGATTAGTAAGTAGGGCTTGCCAATACCCAGAGAAGTAAGTAGTAATAAAAATAGCTAACATTTAAGCTTTACATGTGCTATTACTAATTTAGTGTCCATAACCACCTTATGAAATAGGTATGATGATTTTTATTGATATATAACTTTTGTACATATGATATTTTGTTACATGCATAGAATGTATAATTATTGAGTCAGGGTATTTAGGATAACTACTGACTCAAGTATTTACCATTTGCATGGCTTCCGAACATTTCACGTTCTCACTTTTAGCTATTTTGAAATGTACAATACATTGCTGTTAACTACAGTTACCCTATTCCACTATTGAGCATTAGAACTTATTCCTTCTAACTGTATGTTTGTATCCATTAACCAACCTCTCTTTGTCCTCCACCCCCCATACCTACAACCTTCTAGCCTCTGGTATCTATCATTCTACTCTTAACCTCTGCATGATCAACTTTTTAAAAAGCTCCCACATATGAGTAAGACCATGCGATGTTCATCTTTCCATGCTTAGCTCATTTCACTTACCATAATGACCTCCAGTTCCATCCATGTATCCTCTGCAAATGACAGGAGCTCATTCTTTTTTTATGGCCAAATAGCATTTAAATGGGTATGATGATGACTTTGACTCTGCAGATGAGGATATTGAGACAGAGAGTGTGGTTAAACGGTTTGCCCAGTGCCATGCAGGTAGGAAGTGGCAGAGCCAGGATCCACACTGAGGCACCTGGTTCCAGGGCAGTGCCCTAACTGCTGAGCCACACTGCCCCTCCTGGGAGTGCCCCCTGCAGAGAAGCACGAATGCAATGTGAGCAAGTATATCTACGCATCCACATCGCCCTCCTTGCAGGGTGCCAGGATTGGCACATCAGTGAACGACAGTAGATAAGGGGTTTCTGGACAAAACCAGAGGACTGTGCCTGTGGGGTTGGGAGACAGTGACCAAGTGAACGACTGTCTTCAAGGGGAAGCAGTGACTGGCTTGGTGTTACCTTAGAGGGGCATGTCGTTGAGGAGGGCCACAAGGCGTGGAGTTTGCCACCTAGAATATTGGAACCAAACATTCCTACAAAGATGCCCTTGGCCTCATCCTACTGAGCATGTTCTTCAGTGACTCGGATACACAGAGGAGAGGCTGGGCCTATTAAGGCTGCGGAGGCAGGAGGGGGAGCCAGTGCAGGCCACATAGACCTCTGTCTTCCGAGCTGGTGGTCTCCCTGGAGGAGAAGAGAAGATGACTACAACTTCAATAAGATGACTTCTGGGAAACAAAAGCAGTCACTGCTTAGCAGAAGGAGGCATTGATTGGCAGGTAGGACCTGGCTGGACACCATGGAACCTGGCTGGATGCTGTTTTTGTGGCCTTCTGTCCCAGTCCTAGACACTCTGGAGCCTGGACTTTAAATCCCATAAGGCCCCTGGCTGAGTCAGCCCCAAAAGGCTGCTTAGCCTGTTGGCTGCTTCCTGTGACTGGATCCCTCAGAAGTAACATCAGAAATGAGATTTGTGAGCTGAGGCTGAGCTGGGACAAGAGTCGGCTCTGTTGGTTTGGTTTGCACTGTCACCTCCAACCCATGTGAATGCCTGTGAGTCTCCTGTTAAATCCACTCCAAAGCCTCAGCTAAAAGACATCCATGTCACTGCTACTTACATATTAGCAGGAATTAGTTTCTTGGTTCCCAGGCCAGGGACTAAGAAACATAGAATTGAGAGAGGGTAGCACTTTTTTTTCCTAAGGGGGAGAGGCTGAGGAACCACCCAAGACAGACTGGCATCCAGGGGCCTCTGCAAATCCAGGTGGGAGGATGGATTATCTCCCATTGCTGTTAGTTTCCTAACAAATGACCACAAACTCTGTGGCTTAAAACAATACCCACTTATTATCTGACAGTTCTATAGGTCGGGAGTCTGGCACAGCATGGCTCAGCTTCGGGTCTTATGGTCCAAAATCAAGGTATCCACAAGTCTGGGCCCTGATCCAGAGGCCGTAGAAGAGAACTTAGGATCCAGCCCCTTTGTGATGTAGTCCAAGAGCCTCTCTCTGCTCTGCAGAGCCGCCCTCGCCGCTGCTCCCTCCGGCTTCACACAACAAAAGTGGGTCACGTTCTTCTCATACTTCGAATCTCTCTGACTTCCCTCTGCCATATCTCTTCTGCCTTTCTCCCCTGCCTCATCTCTCTGACTCCAGCCAGAGAAAGTTCTCTGCTTTTAAGGCCCCCTGTGATTAGAATGGGCCATGTTTTCATGTAACCTGTGGCAAGTTTTTATTTAAAAGAATTTTTTGTAGCATTTGTTGACCTATAGCTGCATGGGCTAAAAAAAAAAAAAAAAAAAAGATCTCAAAAGACAAAGGATAGAAAAGAAGTGTGGTGACAGCATCATTCCCTACCCTACACACACAGATGCACATATGCATATGCATACATGTGCACACACACACACACACACACACACAGACCCACACATGCGCACATGCTGGTGCCTACATTGCACTATTCCTGGAATATAACACATTGAGTAGATGTCATGAGTACCATCACAAGCCACCCCGGCCTAGGGATATAATGGTCCCCCCATAACAGTGACAAGATACTTATTTCTTCACTCGTGCATCAATGGTGTGCACCACTGTCAGGAGTGGCGGTCCCTGCCTCTGTCCCTGCCTCACAGCTTAGCTGTAGAGAAGGGCGAGTTACCTCTGGAACATACCATCAGGAGGGGCACAATAGGAGTCAAAAGAAAGTGTATGAGCCCCACTCCGAAGAGGTGAGGGTACATCCTAGTTTCCTCTCCACAAACACTTTTCTCCGGCTTCATTCCCCTAGAGTGAAGGTATCCACCAGTCTGGACCCTTATCCAGAGGCATGGTCCCCCTGCCCCCATGACTCCACTTCCAAACAGGGCCGATGACACATCACCCCTGCAGGAGACCCAGGGCTGGCGTGGCAGAGATGCTCAGGGGCACGCCTGCCTGCCAGCTGGCTCTCCCTGCTCCAGGGTGGGTCTCAGTGTGTCTGTGTATCGAGAGTCACACACACACTTACGCACACACACTCCAGGGCTTACTGCCAAGATCCTTCCCCTTCTGTCTGTGTCCTCTGCTGTCTATTCCTCACTGGGCCATGGAGGGCCTTGGTGGGCCAGGAACCTCTGTTTGGCACCTACATGACTCCACTGCTTCAGAGAGAAGGGGTGAGACAGAAGCATCCTTTGAGCTGGGAGAGCTGCCCTGCCCGGCCTCCCCCTTGCTTCTCCTCCTAGCTTTCTATCCTATCCAGAGGTGGAGGCTCCATCTAATGCCAGCCCCTGCCTGTCCAGAGACACCCCATGATGTACTCCAAGCCTCATGAGGGAGGTTCCCAAATGTGACACAGGCATTTGATTCCACTTAATAGGATGTGTCAGGAACAGTTCTAGCTGTGCGTAACAGGATACCCACATTTTAATAATTTTATCATAAATACATGAAATTATCTCACAAAAACAAGAGGCCCAGATAGCTGGCCCTGGGGCATAGTGGCTCAGGAACGTCCCCAGATGCAGGCTTTTCCCAGCATCTTCCTCTACTGTCCTCATCCTGACTGCACAGGGTGCCCCATTGTTACAAGACAGCAGCCACAGCTTCAAACATTACACCTTCACACAATAGCATTCCAGGCAGACAGGGGTGATGCCGGGGCTTTGTTTCCACATGGCTTCTGTTCCAGGTATGAGGCAGTTTCAGAGCTCCTGTCAAGCCAAGACAATCAAGAGTGACTGACAGCTCACAGCTTAACGTTTTCTTTCCATGGTCTCCTTTGTTCTCATGGAAAGAAGCTCAGAGCCAAGATTTGATAAGCCCAACTCATTTGCCTAGCAGGCTCAGTGTTTTCTTGCTGTGAGTTCTCAGCAGTCACATATGCACCCTCTGCCTGTCCTATTCTTTTTCCATGATCTCTTTCTACCTATATCTCTATGTGGCAACCCTGAGAGTGAATTAATGTCATGTAATGGATCTGCAGTTTCAGAAGTGGGGGTCAAAGTGACTCTGTCAAATGAAGTTTCCGCTAAATGTTGAAAGAATATTTGTGAATCTTTCCTTCCTTCATTTAATAATTTCACACTCATCTTGTATGAGTGCCAGGCACTATGCATGGGAACAAAGACTCATAGCCCTGTCTTTATGAAACTCATAATCTAGTCAGGGGACGGACAACATCAGAGAGTCACAAAAATAAGTACATAGTCACAGTTTGTGATAAACGCTCTGAAGGACACGTGGAGGTGGTTTGGGCTTTGAAAGACTCAGATGGGGTCTGGGTGAGGGTGTGCAGAGTAAGGAAAAGCCAGAATTGAGAGGGGGTGGAAGTGAGCCAGGCCAGTGCAAGATGAACTCAGGCAGTGGTGGGCTGCAGCTGAAGGTACCAGCTTTCCAGAGCTGACTGCGTACGTCACATTCCAGCTCTGCTATCATCAGCTTTGTGTTGGTGGCTTGAAATAAGCCATAGAGGGGTATATTTATACTACAGAAATTGTCAACCACTACCAATCAGGGCTTTCTTCCCTGGAGAGCCAGGAACATTTACCAGCCTGCCACTGAGACGAGGGGTGACTTCTGAGCATGTGCAAAGCTGGATGCCCACAGTCATTATTTAAAGTCATTTCTCTACAAAGTTCTGCAGGCTTGTACAGACAAGGTACAGATTCTCACCTGTCAGATGCATCATTCAACAACAGTTCTGAATCTCCCCACACTTAGGGCTGTGGGGCTGAAAGCATTAAGGCCTGATGAGAAAGAGTGAGCCGGCGTTTCATCCTGATAGGTGTGACCTTGGTAACAAACCATCAGAAAGGTTTTTTGTTTGTTTGAACCCACAGAGTATTCTGGGTCTCCCTGGTGCCCCCAGCTCTCCTACAGGTGCAATCACATTCTCTCCAAGCCCATCCTTGGTTACTCTCCTCTGCAGACCATGTGCTCAAATTAAAGCAAATCTAATTTCTTTCCTCCTTGACTCCTGGCTTCCAGATCACTCTCTTCCCCAGATCCATCGTTCTTTTGTGACCAGCTAGTCTCCCATAACTGGGTAAACTGTATCTCCACATTTCCCTTTTAAACCCACCTCCTTCAGGAAGCCTTCCCTGATTACCCCAACTCCACCTGGATGCCTCATTTGATTTGGTGTCTCTTAGCAGATGCGCTTTTCATTTTCTCCATGGTGGGGCTGATGGCTTTGAAACTATTCTCGGGCTAATCCACAGGTGTGCAGGCAGACTCTCCCTTAGAGTATATGCTCCTTAAGGTCAGAAAGTTCATCTCAATATTACTATTATTATTTATAGCTCCTAAAAAAAGCAAAAATGAGGTGGGCACTTGGAGACATGACCCAAATGCGTAGTCAACTATTATAAAGGTGTAACAGTGAGTTCTGGAAAGGAGGAGTGTGGGCAGAGGAGGAAGAGCATGAGGCTGTTTCTCACCTCCTTGTCCAAAGGGAGACGTGGCCCTGGGGATGGCGTTGTTAAGCCAAGGTCAAGCATGGGCCTCCTGCACCCTCTCCAATAACCAGCCATGGAGCCTTGAGCACATTCTCTCTCTCTCTCTTTCTCTGGGCCTCCCTTTTCTCATCCCCACAATAGGACAATAAAACCCAGCTCAGGGGTGGAGTGTGGTAGGTACAGAACAGTGCACGTGAGCGGCTCGTAGCAGGGCACACCGCAGCACTGTACCCACAGGACACTGTGAGAGCTGTTTACCCTTGTGCACACTGTCTCTCTCTGGATTCAGCTGTTTTATTCATCCTTGTTTCCCCATCAGCCTCTGCACATAGTAGGTGTGCTTACTATTGACCAATTGTGGAATATCCAGCTGTCTGAGGGCAGTCATTTATTTTTACATGAACGGTGAGGATTTTCCAGCATCTTTTCCCCATCTCCCTTCCTCTGCCTGCAGTAGCACATTCATCTGGGTCCCATCATTCATCCTCTGGTTTTTGCTTTGCCTCCTGGCTACTCAGGCAGCCTACAGCATCCTCAGCTGCGATGGATGCCCCCTGCCTATTGTCCCCCAGCCTGACCCCTCGCACATCATCCCTGCTGTGACAGCTGCTCTTTTAAGTCTGTGCAAATTCTCTGACCTAACGTGTCCCTGCTCTCCAATCTCAGTCCTGCGGTTGCCAGGTCACCCTGTGGTTTGCTGAAGGTCGACTCTGGAGGACTCCAAATTTTCTCAAGTGGAATCTAAATCCGGCCCTCGGAGGGGCTCAGTAGAGAGTGGCTGGTGTTGGGTCCTACCCAGAGCTCTGGCTTCTTCCTCTAAATGGGATCTGCCCCCGCCCCCAAATACCTAAGAGGCATCTAGCACTGAAGGGGCCCCTTCTCCTTTCATTTTTTTCTGCTTCAGCTCATTAGCCAACATCTTGAATTGAGAGAGGCCCTCTGGACCAGCAGGTCTGGCTCCACTTGAAGTTCCCAGTCCTTTCCAGGAAGGGTCACAAAAGACTCAACGCCCCCTGGTTTTCCCAGAAAAAAAAGGGGAGCCATTGGCAGAGCCGGGCCCTGTCCTCATATACTCCATGGTGACGTCCTTGGCAGCTACTGCCAGCTCTGTCCACCTTGGGGAGATGCCTTCCTCAGCCAGAAGCCTGAGACCCTAACCCACAGCATAGCATTCCCTGTGGCTCTGGGCTCCCCTCCCACGAGGCAGCTGTCACAGCCCCAAGCCCCTCAACAGCCCTCTCCAGGGATGGAAGCCAGGGCGCCAGTCCCAGGCTCTGTCCAGCCTCCTGTGTGCTACTTCCTCCTTTTCTTTCTTTTTGCTCCTTCCCTCCTTCCCTCCCTCTCTCTGGCTTATGAAGCCAGGGCTCTACTCCAGCCATAACTCAGAATTGTGACCAGATGACCATGTAACTGAATTGAACTCTTCTCAGTCATGACATCACCCTCATTCTAAAAACCTCCGCTTTGGCTCTGCTGACGAGTTCACATCCACTTTAGGGTTTGGCTCCAAAGCCACTGGTCTTACTTACTCCATATTACCTAAAAAGAGCTACTTATGCTCTGCAAACCTCCGCATCCTCTGAGGTCAACTGCAGCGCATGTAGCGACCATTCCAACGTTCTGAAGCCCGTGATGCTTTTGGCTCCTCGGAGCACTTCTGCGGAAATCCCTGCAACCACTAACCAAGTATTTTTCAAATCCCCTTTAAATAAGTTCGTGTTTTCAAAACACAGAAAGCAATGGTGAGGCTCAGCTACTCTCAGGCCACACCAGAAAGAGAGGAACAGGGATTCACCCCTCACCACTTCCAACCCTCCCCTCTCTCTCATCCTCACCCTCCCACAAAATCTATTTTTCTGCCAGGAGCAGCTTGTCACGGTTTGCATAATAAGTTTCATTCTGACAGGTTCCTGGAAGGTGAGGTTTGATCTTTATCTTTGGAGGGAGGGCCACAGTAATAATACATAATAATGTAACAAGAGTATTTCTGTAGTACAGAATTTTAACAACTGTGCCCCATATCCCTCCCCACACTCCTCAATCAGTCATTTGACCACTCTGTGACATCTTTTAGTGTCATGGCCACCTAGATCTCTGGCTGCAAGGCCACCACTCCAAGATGGAGCCTGTGGTGACTCAGTGGTTCTTTCACGAAGGCCTTCTTCCACTTCACATCTAATGTTGGTCATGTAGCTCACAGGCTGCTCACAGCCCTGTCTTGGTTCTGAGTGCTGATGGCCTAAAGTGAGCAAAGCATCCTTCTCCCCATCAACAGCCCAGGAGGATCCGCTTTGGCCCTAGCAACACGATCCTTTTTCTCTCCGAGCCTCCTTTCTTGGGAACTCTGGCACAGGTACAGGTAGTTTGTATTGGAGAGCATTGGGTAAGGAAGCATGCAAAAGACAGAGTGATCCAAATTGCACACATGCAAATTATTTTCAGAATGTCCACACCCCTCTGGAGATAACCTATTGTCTTTGCATTGAGCATATGCATTTGTACCTCTCTTTCCTTAAAGAAGCGACTCTAAAAGGTGGCCAATAGTGGAAGCACTTGCGGACATTCCTAGACTTCCCACACATACATAAAGATTTTGATGTCTCTACCCTGCATTGTTGTAGTACACAGCTAGTTACTCATTATGCCAAACAAGTTCTTGGTACCCACCAACTCCTCTGTAACACAGGGGCTAGAAGCCTAGGAACTATATTTCCCAGAATCTGTTGCCAGCAGGCTTCCAGTTTAAATTTCCCAATGAGAGGCACTCACTGAGAATTGGAAGGCAGAAGGGAAACAGAGGTCACAGGTTTCCTCCAGCAGTGGTGGGCAGACACGTTGTGTTTTGCAGACATGGAGTTTTGCAGCCACCCTGATTTTTTCCCTGTGAATCACCTGCCTTGGTGCTGCAGGTAGCTCTCGTCATTGGTGGTGGTTTTCTGTGGTCGGAGCATTCCAATGTCTGAAATTTGGCAGTGAACCTGAGAGCCTGCCCCAACCTTCCCTTTCCTTCCTTCCTTTAGCCCCTTAAACCATCTTGCAAGCACTTGATTCTTTGTATCAACTCCCTTTCTCTTTGAACTACATGAAATGGGATCAGTTTTCTGACTCATACGCATAGCCAATATTTATTCATATCTTCTTCCTTATGAATAGAATCCTGATTTCAGCAGGGCAGCCATTTGTTCATCTGCCATGTCCAAATGTTACCATGCTGACTGATAAGCCATCGGCAAAAGTCTACTGGACATTTGAGGGAAACATCATGCTTTTCTGATAGCGATATTGCCCCTTCTTTCTCATTTTCTCTCCTCCATTCCTGTTTTCTACTTTCTGGCTGGAATTTGGACTTAGTGGCTGGAAGTTCAGCAGCCAGATTTTGACCATAAGGAAAAGGCCAAGGGAATTGTAGAGACCTCAGCCCTGAAGTCTGCAAACCCCTAAACTAATACCAGCAGCTACCTCTTCTGAACTTCTTGCTTTGTGAGGGAAAAAAAATCCTCCTCAAATCGTGAGCTTGCCAGGCACGGGGGCTCATGCCTGTAATCCCAGCACTTTAGGAGGCTGAGGTGGGCAGATCACCTGAGGTCAGGAGTTCAAGACCAGCCTGGCCAACATGGTGAAAACTCGTCTCTACTAAAAATACATAAAATAGCCAGGCATGATTGTGGGTGCCTGTAATCCCAGCTACTTGGGAGGCTGAGGCAGAAGAATTGCTTGAACCTGGGAGGCAGAGGTCACAGTGAGCCAAGATTGTGCCATTGCACTCTAGCCTAGGCGATGGAGAAAAACTCCATCTCAAAAAAAAACAAAACAAAACAAAAAAAAAACACAAACAAACAAACACAAAACTATGTGAACTTCTGTGTAGTCATGTTTTCTATAACTTATAGCCAAGAGTAGTCCTAGTTGACTCAATAGAGGTGTTCGTCTCCCTTACCTCTTTGGGGAACACTGTCATATGAGCTACACTAATCAAGTTGTGTTGAGATATAAAACCAGTTGTAAACCTCGTCTGAATGGAGAATTCTTTTTAGAGGCTGCCTGGACTCTCCCGGATGTATGTGAACCAGTCCTACCTTACTGTTTCCACAGTTCCCAAACATGTCCGGGCATGTCTGCAGCCACTGGGTAGAGACATCTTAGGCCAGCCTTCCTGAATCAAAATATGCATAGGTTTTATCTAGAAAATCTTAAGCTCAGCTCTAAACACTCCTAACACTCCTAACACTCACAATAATCTGCTTTAAATAAACTGGGATCACAAATTCATTCAAATAGTTTTTTTAAAAGGTATCTTCAGGTTTCGGTATGGAACAAATGAGCCTACTTTGGAAAAAGTTATAATTAACATGGATTCTCAAGACTATACTGCAGTAGGAATAATAGTGCCTGTTGAAAAAGTACATCTGTTTCTGCAACACAGGGGGAGGTGTTTCTGCTTATTAAGAGAAAATCGGGCCAGGTGTGGTGGCTCATACTTGTAATCCCAGCACTTTGGGAGGCCAAGGTGGGCATATTACTTGAGGTCAGGAGTTCGAGACCAGCCTGGCCAACATGGTGAAACCCTGTTTCTACTAAAAATACAAACAATTAGCCGAGCATGTTGGCACACGCCTGTAATCCCAGCTACTTGGGAGGCTGAGGCAGGAGAGTCACTTGAACCTGGAAGGTGGAGGTTGCAGTGAGCTGAGATCACGCTACTGCACTCCAGGTTAGGTGACAGAACAAGATTCTATCTCAAAATTTAAAAAAGAGAGAAAATTGTTTTTATCTTGAAATAAAGAATTTGATCCAGAACATGAAAGAGGATGGTAAAGGACAAAACCCCAATGGATATAGGAAGTAATAGAAGGTTTATGAAAAGAGAATTTTATTTGCCTGGAACTATAATACCTGTAGATAATTGAGCCTCAAAAAGCAGTCATTGAAATTTATTAAACATTACACCTATTTTAAAAGTGACCACATAATTGGAAGTAAATCACTCCTCAGCAATTGCATAGCATTTCACAGGTTTAAATAAAATATTGGTTGGCTACTTGATGTTATTTTCATCCCTTATTCCTTCCTGTCTCCATTGTTAAGCACAATTATTGGCATAAAAGAGGTTTTTAATATCCATTTTTTGACTGCATTCTAGCCTGGGCAATAGAACAAGAATCCCGTTCTCTCTCCCTCTTTCTCTTCCTCTTTCTTTCTCTTTTACATTCTTTTTTTTTCTTTCTTTCACTCTTTCTTCTTTTCTCTCTTTTTCTTTCAAAAAAAAAAAAGAAATATTAGATTAAATAGACTGAAGAATTAGTATCCTTCTACAAGTAAAAATGAGATGAGGAATTAATGAGAAAATGTGTTCTAAAATATAATGTGAGCAATTAATGAGAAAATGTGCACTAAAATATCAGACCTTTTCTCCTAAGTTTTTTTTTTTTTTTTTTTTTAAATGAGTGTGGTCATGTTCTGTTGCCCAGACTGAGAGGGGAGTGGTGCAGTCCCAGCTCACTGCAGATTCGACCTCCTGGGCTCAGGTAATCCTGTTGTAGCCTTTTGAGTAGCTGGGACTACAGGTATGCACCACCATGCCTGGCTTATTTGTTTATTTTTGATTTTTTTGGCAGAGTCTGGGTTTTCCCATGTTGCCCAGGCTGGTCTTGAAGTCCTGACCTCAAGTGCTTTGCCTGCCTCAGCCTCTTTAAGTGTTGGGATTACAAGGTGTGAGCCACTACTGTACTTCTTTCTAGGGCCTGCTTCCAGTGTACTGCTCTCAGTCTTTGTAGGTTCACTTACTTTTTTTTTTTTTGAAAAATGTAAGCAGATCAAGACCATCCAACAGAAGCTTCTTTAGCTTTGCTTTTCTCTCTCTCTAAATTATGTAATTTCTGTCTCCCATTTGGTGTCAGGCATATGACCTTTAGGCTTTCCTGGCTACATCTTTTATCCCTTCTACTGTTAGAATGTATAGGACTGTTAATTAACCCTTTTATTATCATTTTTATTTTAATCTTCCCTAACAACAATTTAATGGCTTAAACAAAAACCTTTCCTTATTTTTTCTTCTTTTTCCTTTCTTTAAAAAATATTGTGCAGCAGGCCAAAGGGAAAAAAAACCAATTTATGTCTGTTGTTTCAATTTGTTTACCTTCTTTTTCACTAAAACTCTTTTTTCTGTTGTTACAGTGGCCTTCTGAATTCCCAAATGGGGACTCTTCAGTTTTGTTGCTTCCGATTTAACACTTTGAACTGCTTTTCCTCCTCCCTTCTCCTTATGACTTTGCTGTCCTCATGGCTCATTTACAAAGTCAACTTATTTCTCAAGTATTTGCCTTACACATTTTTCATTCTCTAGATTATTTTTCTTGAAATGTTACCTGTTCTTTTGGCTTTAGTGAAAATCTATAGGTGACTCCTCTAAGTTCCTGAACTTCAGTTTCCAGCTGGAGATTGTCACCTAATTGTCATGCTATCATGCTTAACCCACTCAAGTTTGAATTTTCTTTTCCCTTGAAATGTATTTTTTTCTACTTTCCTTTTTTTATTATTGGCTTTTCTTTCCCATTATCCAGTCTTGAATTGTGAATCATCTTTGTATTCCCCGTCAGATTCATTTGCTTGTCAAACTGTCAGAGGCATGTGAACCAGAACAATTCCACCTTCAACAGGAGCTGGGTAAAATGAGGCTGAAACCTACTGGGCTGCATTCCTAGACAGTTAAGGCACTCTAAGTCACGGATGAGATAGGAGATCGGCACAAAATACTGGTGATAAAAACCTTGCCGATACAACAGGTTGCAGTTAAGGACCTGGCCAAAACCCACCAAAACCAAATGGCAATGAGAGTGATCGCTGGTCATCCTCACTACTACACTCCCATCAGTGCCATGACAGTTTAGAAATGCCATGGCAATGTCAGGAGGTTACCCTATACGGTCTAAAAAGAGGAGGCATGAGTAATCCACCCCTTGTTTAGCATGTCATGAAGAAATAATTGTAAAAATGGGCAACCAATAGCCCTCAGGACTGCTCTGCCTATGGAGTAGCCATTCTTTTATTCCTTTACTTTCTTAATAAACTTGCTTTCACTTTGCACTGTGGACTCACCCCAAATTCTTTCTTGCCTTTCTTTCGTGAAATCCAAGAACCGTCTTTTGGGATCTGGATTGGGACACCTTTCCTGTAACATATTTCTTTGTCCTGTAACATATTTCTGGCGACCATATAAGCGACTATAGTGCAGAAACCCTGACCCAACAGCTACCTTTGGGTAAGTGTTGGGATCCTGTAACAAAACTGTGAATTCTGTCACTACGGTGTTTCTCTAGTTTATCTGCTTTTTTCTGTTTCATTTTATTTATTTATTTTCAAGACGGAGTTTCGCCCTTATTGCCCGGGCTGGAGTTGCAATGGCATGGTCTTGGCTCACTGCAGCCTCCGCCCCCCAGGTTCAAGCAATTCTCCTGTCTTAGCCTCCTGAGTTGCTGAGATTACAGATGCCTGCCACTATGCCTGGCTTAGTTTTGGCATTTTTAGTAGAGACGGGGTTTCACTATATTGGCCAGGATGGTCTTGTTCTCTTGACCTCGTGATCCGTCCGCCTTAGCCTCCCAAAATGCTGGAATTACAGGCATAAGCCCCACTGTGCCTGACCCCCCCCTTTTTTTTTAATAGTTTAGGTTCTCATTACCGTGAACATATAGATAAATAAATATAATTTGGTGGTTGCTACGATAAAGGGTGAGGTGGCAGAGGAAGTTCTAGTAGGATCATGGTACGTGGTGATGATTATACTGAAAAAAGTTGATGTTTAAGCTTAGCGTCAAAAACAAGTAGGGGCATTCCAGGCAGACAAACTGAAGAAAGTCTTATTAGGAATTTGTTACGTGTTGTCAACTCGTGAGACTTTTTTATTTAATCCTTACTGCAGTTGTGTGCTTTTCCTATTTGTATATGCTATTGCCTTTCTTCAGATATTGATTAAAATCTGTAAATGAGCGTGGAAAGACAGAATGACACACAGTACATATATCTTTATTACCTAGCTTGAGTGAGTAGAGTGGTAAAATGTAAGGTAGTGCAAAGTGAGCTCTGCCTGCATTGAAGATTTAAAACCTGATATAATTTGTGTTAAAAGTTGTCTTGAAGGTTTTTCACTACTTGTAGGCAGCTGTTTTCAGTCTACTGTTGTTATGTGTGGCTTTATCATTTATTTCTACCTCTTTTTTTTTTTTTATCTTGCTGTATTGCCCCGGTTGGAATGTAGTGGCTGTTCACAGATGTGATCATAGAGCACCGCAACCTCAAAATCCTAGCCTCAAGCAATCCTCCTTCCTCAGCCTCCTGAGTAGCTAGGACTAAAAATGTGTGCCACCAGGCCCAGCTATTTCTACCTCTTTCAAATGTGTGTGATTGCCCTATAGTGTGGTTGGGTAATATCTTGATATCAGTAGCCACTAATACTAAAAATAAATTAACTGAAGGCCACAGCAAGTAAAGAGATAATTTACTATTTTTGCTTCTTTAGAGAAACCAAATATTTTGTGATTTTAAAATGAGAAGCATTAAAAACAATTCTAAAATGACTTAAACAGAAAGGTGATTTATTGCCTATATAAATAGGAAAAATAGAGATGGAGAAATCCAGGAACACCAAATCTGGGAACTTAGATGCTGTCTTGAGAGTATTCTTCACTTCCTAGCTTCATTTTTTTTTCTTTCGTTGGTCTCATTTTCTGCTTATGTTAGAAAGCTTCTTTCATGGCAAAGACAACTGAGAACTTAGTTTCCTAGGATGACCTCTGATGGGCTTATCTCTGGGCTAATTACTGTGGGTGGTTGTTGTTCACGTTAACATTGGAACCACATAAATGGGGTAGTGTCAAAGGATACTTACTATTAATGAGAGAAGTAGGGAAAAGGAATTTAAAGTAGCAAAAACAATTTAAAGCCATTATAGAGGAAGAAGAAAGAAAAGGGAAAAAAGGGAGTAGTAGACACAGTGAAAGAGAAATACATAGGAGAGAGAAGCAGGGAAAGGAAGGGAGCTAGTATCAGTTGAGAATTTACCGTGTGGTGGCCAGGTGCAGTGGCTCACACCTGTAATCCCAGCACTTTGGGAAGCTGAGGTGGGTGAATCATCTGAGGTTGGGAGTTCAAGACCAGCCTGACCAACATGGAGAAAACTCATTTCTATTAAAAATACAAAATTAGCCAGGCGTGGTGGCACATGCCTGTAATCCCAGATACTTAGGAGGAATTTACTGTGTGGTAAGCCTTGTGTTAAGCATCTTATGTTTTATCTTTACAGCTCAGTGGAGGCAGCTATATTATCTCCAGAGGATAACCATTTCTAGATCTGATAGTTGAAAACCTTTTCTTTTTCCCAATTTGGCATATTTCCTTTATTTTTTATTTAATTTATTAAAAATTTTTTATTTTAAAGACTCAGTCTTGCTCTGTTGCCCAGCTGGAGTGCAGTGGTGGGATCTCGGCTCACTGCAGCCTCTGCCATCGGGGTTCAAGCAGTTCCTCTGCCTTAGCGTCCCAAGTAGCTGAGTAGCTGGGATTACAAGTGCACGCCACCACTCCCAGCAAATTTTTTGTAGTTTTTAGTAGAGACAGGGTTTCACCATGTTGGCCAGGATAGTCTCAATCTTCTGACCTCGTGATCCACCCACTTCAGCCTTCCAAAGTGCTGGGATTGCAGGTGTGAGCCACTGCGCCCAGCCTCCTTTATTTTTTATACTTTTTTCATTTTTAAATTATGTATTAATACATTAATTACACTTTGTGATGCACAGTTCTTTGGATTTTGGCAAATGCATAGAATATCTATCTACCCTCATAATCGACACAGAGCTCCTGCTGCCCCTTTGTAGTTAACCTCTCCTCTTAAGTTCATCACCCTGGAAAACGCTGGTGTGTTCTCTATGGCTACTGTTTTACTTTTCCAGAATGTCATATACAGTTGTCCCTCCTTATCTGAGGGAGATTAGTTCCAAAACTTCTTCAGATACTAAAATTCACAAATGCTCAAGTACCTTATGTAAAATGACCCAATGTTTACATATACATACATCTTCCTAATAACTCCAATAATCTCTAAATGTAATACCTTATACAATGTAAATACTATATACATAGTTGTTATCCTGTGTTGTTTATCTATTTGTATTATTTTTTGTTGTTGTATTATTATTTTTTCCTGCAATATTTTCTATCCATATTGGTTGAATTCTCAGATATGGAACTAGTAGATATAGAGGGCCTACTGTAAGTGAAATTGTAGTTATATAGACTTTCGGATCAGCCTCTTTCACTTAGAAAATTTATTGAGATTCATTCATGTTGCATGTATCAATAGTTTGTTCCTTTTCATTGCTAAGTATTAATCTATGGTATGAATGTACTATGGTTAATTTATTGATTTATCTGTTGAAAGATGTTTGGCTTGTCACTAGTTTTTGGCAATTATGAATAAAACTGCTATAGACATTCATATATAGCTTTGTGTGTGATCGTAAGTTTTCCTTTCACTTGGGCAAATACCTAGGAGCAGAGTGCTGGATCATATGGTAAGCATATGTTTACTTTTATATGAAACTGCCAAACTGTTTTCCAAAGTGGTTGTACCGTTTTACATTTCTACCACCGATGTTTGAGAGTTTCAGTTGCTCTACGTCGTTGGTAGCACTTGATAGTATCTGGTTTTTTGTTTTTCTTTCTTTTTTTTTTTGTTAATTTTTTAAGTTTAAACCTCACAATGTTTATTTTTAATTTTAGCTCTTATAAAAGGTGTATAGTTATATATCATTGTGGTTTTAGTTTGCATTTTCTTACAAATGACTTTTGATTTATTTTTATTTTCATGTGCTTTAAGATGTCTTTCCTTTTTTTTTTTTTTTTTTTTAAAGACAGAGTGTTGCCGTGTTACCCAGACTGGAGTGCAGTGGTGTGATCATCACTCCCTGTAGTTTAAGCAGTTCTTCTACCTCAGTCCCCCGAGAAGCTGGGACCATAGGCATGTGCCACCATGTCTGGCTAGTTTTTTATTTTTTCTATAGAGATAAGGTCTCACCGTATTGCCCACGTTGTAAAATATCTTTCTTGAGCTTGTCATGATGGCATAAGTGTGTAATAACAGCTACTCAGGAGGCTGAGGCAGGAGAATCGCTTGAGCCCAGAAGTTTGAGATCAGCCTGGGCAATATAGCAAGACCCTGTCTCAAAACAGCAACAACAAAAACCTTTCTTTAACATTTTGTGAATGCTTATTGGCTTTAAAAAACAATGATAGTTCTTTTTTTCCAAAACAGAATAGTAAATGGCCCTGACAAGATCTATGACAAGCATTTGGGTTACACCCTCAACTGTATCACACAACTCCAGGGGACATCATTCACATAAAAAAATTTTTTTTTTCTCCACTGGAATTGTGTAGTACAGCAGTCCAGGCTGTATATTTATAGTTATTATCTAGGATTATCAGTGATTAGGTTCCATGGAAAATTTGAGTACTACCAAATGATGTATTTAAAAAGCATTTTTCAGCGTTTCTCTGAAATTAAATTTTGGCCAGGAGCTGGTTCTAAAGAAATGCCCTACAGTCAGTATGTCTAATGGATCAGACTTGGGAGACATAAAGGCCTATTTTAGATACTCACCTCTGGCATTTACAGCATGAGTGACCTTGGGTATCTTGTCTAGCTTCTTTGAGATCTTTTTTTATCAGCAAAACAGGGTTGATAATCTCTCCTTTTTATAGATGTGACAAGAATTATAAATAATGCATGTGAAATATCTGATATAAAGTAGACCTCTTCAGGTTGCAACTGCTTTTACTTCTATTTCTTAGCAGTTAGTGCTAATTAGCCAAACAGCATATCAAACAAAAGCTTAGGGTATCAGCAAAGCAGAAGAAAAAGAATTTGAAAAACAATTGAAAACATTTAGTATCTTAACATTTAAAAAAATACTGTAGAATCAGGAAATAAATAAGAATTTATTGGATTAAGTGTTAGCCGTTTAGTATTATTTTTATTTTGAATTTGATAGGGAGAGAATAGAGGGCAGTACTATTATATTTTCTGTACTTGGGACCTCCAAAGGTCTTAATGTGGTCTTACCACCACTACCACCACGAGAACTGCATCTGGCAGGAAAGGAGATCCTCTCTACCTTTGAGGCTATAGGGATGTGGATGAACTGGTTTAGGAGGATCAGACTAATACTCAGAACAGAAGTAGAGATGGAGGGAAACAATTCAGTCTTCCTTGGAGAATGGACGTGTACTTCATTTAGGCTAATTAGAATCTTTTGTTTAGTAACTTCTGATAAATGATAGTTAGACTGTTGGACACGTGAATCGGAGGGTCATGTGAAGGACAGAAGTTTCTTTAAAGCCATACTCCTAAATGTAAATAAATATATTTAAAAAATTTTAAAGGGTGATATAAACTATATTTTTTCTTACTTTGAAGGGGGTTCCCACCTGCTACGTAATTCATATTGTCTCAGTTATTGAAACAAATTACTCATTTGATAAAGCATTTCATGGTGTGGAGAAGAAACTACAAGTTTTTTTTTCTATGGATGTGGAATGCTTTTAAAGGAAAATAAATGCTCACTTAAACAGCATTAGCAACAATAAAGTATGCACAAAAGCCCTCCTAGTGTTGAGATACCATCATGTAAGTGCTGAGCACTCTAATTTGCTCTTGGTTCTCTTTACAAATAGAAAATGATCTTATCTCTTGTGTTCATTAAAGCTTTATTTGCCATAGCTAAGATGTGGAATCAACCTAAGTGTTCATCAACACATGAATGGATAAAGAAAATGTGGTATATGTATACATGATGGAATACTATTCAGCTTTTCAAGAGAAGGAAGTCTTGACATTTATAATAACATGGAAGAACTTGGGGGACATTATGTGAAGTGAAATAAGCGAAACACAGAAAGACAAATACTACATGATCTCACTTATATGTAGAATCTAAGAAAGTTAGACTCATAGAAGCAGAGAATAGAATGATGATTACCGGGGGCTGGGAGCTGGGGAGAAATGGGGAGATGTGGTTAAAGGGTACAAACTTTCAGACATATAGAGGAATAAGTTCTAGAGATCCAATGTACAGCATGGTTGACTGTGGTTAATAATAAAGTATTATATACTTGAAAATTGCTTGGAAAATAGTTTTTTTTTTTTTAAATGTAAATGGGGTCTTATTATGTTGCCCAGGCTTATGTAGAATTCTTGGACACAAGCAATCTTCCTGCCTCTATCTTCCAGACATGCACCACCATGCCCAGCTAGAGAGTAGATTTTAAGTGTCCTTACCATTAAAAAAAAGGTTGAATATATGAGATAATAGGTATGTAAATTAGCTTGATTTAATCATTCCATAACATATACAGACATGAAAACATCCGTTGTATGCAATACATATATACAATTTTTATTTGTCAAAATAAAGTTTAAAAATTGTATCCATCTGGAGTTCCTTTTGTGGGAAAATGACTTCTTTGACTACTTAAGGTCTTTTTTTTTTAACTCCTAAATTTTAGAGATCTGTAGTTGGTATAATTGGTAAGTCACAGTTACTAGTGAGAATTTTATTTGGGTTCATGAAGAACCAACAAAGGCAATAAAACACAGCGAGAGAGTCTGAATTGGCAGTGAGCGGAGCCTGAGGTCGCTGGGGACTGTCCACTGGGCCTTGCCCGAGATGGACAGCCGGATTCCTTATGATGACTACCAGGTGGTTTTTCTGCCTGCCTATGAGAATCCTCCAGCATGGATTCCTCCTCATGAGAGGGTACACCACCCAGACTACAACAATGAGTTGACCCAGTTTCTGCCCGGAACCATCACACTGAAGAAGCCTCCTGGAGCTCAGTTGGGATTTAACATCTGAGGAAGAAAGGCCTCCCAGCTAGGCATCTTCATCTCCAAGGTGATTCCTGACTCTGATGCACATAGAGCAGGACTTCAGGAAGGGGACCAAGTTCTAGCTGTGAATGATGTGGATTTCCAATATATTGAGCACAGCAAGGCTGTTGAGATCCTGAAGACAGCTCGTGAAATCAGCATGCGTGTCCGCTTCTTTCCCTACAATTATCATCGCCAAAAGGAGCGGACTGTGCACTAGAGAGTTGCAGCCCACAGCCCTTCATGTGGACTCTGCCACGACATGCTAACTAGACTTCGGGGGAGCTACTTCTACTTTTAGCCCTTCCCTGTAATAGCGGAGTTGGTGGGATGGGGAGACAGCTAACCGACTGCATTACCCAAACTGTGTTGCACTTTTAGTTCCCTAGTTTTCTAGGTGAGCTTCATTCTCTGAAAGGAGAAGGATGATTATATCTAGGCATAACCTACCCTGTGAGGAATGTAGTTAGGAAAAACAACTGACATTTATTGAATACCATGTACTAGTCCCTTACACATGTCATATTTTATAGAAATCAGTAGCAAAAAGAATCTTGGGAATTTCCCATCTGACTTACCTGGCCGTATCATTCCATCCTTGTACTACCAGAGGTTTCATACACTTCGGAGACTCCAGTGAGACCCTGTTTTCACCCCTTCCTCCTCTTAGCCTTTCCCCCTAAAAGTAAAACACAATGCTGAAGAAATATTATTGTGACTTTTGAATGCTACCGATTGGATGTCAAATGCTACCAAGGGAAGAAAAAGCTCTTCCAAAGAGAGGAGCCACTGGAAGGAACAGCAACACTATACCTACCTCGCAATTACCTATGATGTCTGGCCAGAACATTAGGGAGGCCGAGGAACTTTAACCACAGTATAACCAAGAAATGGCATAGAGTGAGGGGCACTGAAAAAACTGCCCCTTCACCTACAAGCTTTGAACATTTTTCTGCAGGGACCAGTATTAATATAATTCTCTCTTCTCCTTTCCCACATTCTTTGATCTGGATCACAAACTAAAGAAGGGGCTTAGATGCATTTCTTTTCTGAAGCAGCAGTAATAAATTGATTCCCAGTTTCCAACTTGTAAGTTGAGTAGTACTAACTGCTGACTTCTCCCTTTTCTTCACCCCAGCCCCAAATAACATTCTGCCATGTTTTTAGATATTTAGTTACCA
>CAUYLG010048594.1:0-27011 GCA_963573385.1 Cacajao melanocephalus
TCAAAATAATAAAAGCTATTTATGACAAACCAACAGCCAATATCATACTGAATGGGCAAAAACTGGAAGCATTCCCTTTGAAATCTGGCACTAGACAAGGTTGCCCTCTCTCACCACTCCGATTCAATATAGTATTGGAAGTTCTAGCCAGAGCAATCCGGCAAGAAAAAGAAATAAGGGGTATTCAAATAGGAAAGGAGGAAGTCAAATTGTCTCTATTTACAGATGACAAGGTTGTATATTTACAAGACCCTATCATCTCAGCCCCAAATCTCCTGAAACTGATAAGCAACTTCAGCAAAGTCTCAGGATACAAAATCGATGTGCAAAAATTACAAGCATTCCTATACACCAATAACAGACTTAAAGAGAGACAAATCAAGAACGATTTGATGGCTTTTTTAAAAAAATCACTGAATGTTTATTGCATAAATGTACCACACAGTTTAACCTTTCTAGTCATCTAATGGAGATCTTGGTTACTTCCAGGTTTTAGCAATTATGAATAAAGTTGCTGTAAACATCTATATGCAAGTTTTTGTGTGGACGTAAGTTTTCAACTCATAATGTGAGTAAATACCAAGGTGTGTAATTGTAGGATTATATGATGAGAGTATGTTTACTTTTGTAAGAAACTTTCAAAGTGGTTGTACCATTTAGCCTTCCCACCAACAGTGACTGAGAGCTCCTGTTCCCCAGACTTGCCCTTATTAGGTGGTTGTAAGTATTTTAGGTTTTATCCATTCTAGTAGGTGAATAGTGGTATCTCAATCTTTTTTAAGTTTAAATTCCCTGAAGACGTAAGGCATTGAATATTTTTTCATATGCTTATTTGCCATCAGTATATCTTCTTCGTGAGATGTCTCTCTAGATCTTTTGTCTATTTTTTAATTGATTAGTTGGTTTCTTATCATTGCCTTGTTCCTGATCTTAGGGGGAAAGCATCTACATAGTTTGTTACCTGTAAGTATGATTTTTAGCTGTGGGTTTTTTGTACATGTTCTTTGTCAAGTTAAAAAAAGTATTTCTCTATTCCTAGTTTGCTGCGAGTTTGTTTTTTTTTTAATTATAAATGGTTGTTGGATTTTATTTATCTTGCTCCTTTCAATATTTTCTGCATTTATTGATTTGATCATATGATCCTTCTTCATTGATGTGATGGATTTCATTAATTGCTTTTCAAATATTGAACTAGCCTTGTGTACCTGGGATAAATTGCACTTGGTTGTTATAGTGTATAACTCTTTTTATACATTGTTGACTTGGATTTACTAATATTTTGTTGGAGATCTTTGTGTCTATGTTCATGAGAGATATTGGTCTATGGTATTCTTTTCTTGTAATATCTTTACTTTGTCTTGGTGTCAGGGAAATGCTGGCTTCTTAGAATGAGATCGGAAGTATTCCCTCTGCTTCTTTCATCTGGAAGAGATTGTAGAGGATTGGTAATAATTTTCTTCCTCAAATATTTGATAGAATTTGCTAGTGAACCCATCTGAGCCTAGTGCTTCCCGTTTTGTGAGGTTATCAATTACTGATTCCATTTCTTTAGCAGATATAGGACTATTCAGATTATCTATTTCTCCTTTGTGAGCTTTGGTAGATTGTATCTTTCAAGGAATTTGTTCATTTCATTTAAATTCTCATTTGTGGATATGGCATTCCACTGTTGATTTCTACTGTAATGTTTATTATTTCTTTTATTCTGCTTACTTTAGATTTAATTTGCTCTTTTTTCTAGTTTCTTAAGGTAGAATCTTAAATTATTGATTTTAGATATTCTTTTCTAATATATGTATTTAGTGCTACAAATTTTCTTCTGCATCCCACAAATTTTGGTAAATTATATTTGCATTTTCATTTGGTTCAAAATATTTTTAAATTTCCATTGAGACTTCTTTGACCAATGTGGTATTCAGAAGTATGTTTAATCTCCAAGTATTTGGGGGACTTTACAAGTACCTTTCATACTGTATATGATTTCTGTTCTTTTAAATTTCGTTAAATGTGTTTTATGGAATGTTATCTATCTTGGTGAATATTCCATGTGAGCTTGAGAATAGTGTGTATTCTACTGTTATTACATCAAGTATTCCATAAATGTCAATTAGATCTAATTGATTGATGCTACTATTCAGTTCAACCATGTTTTTACTGATGATTTTCTGCCTGCTTTATCTGTCCATTTCTTTCTTTTTATTTACTTATTAATTTTTGAAACAGGGCATCACGCTGTCATCCAGATGAGTGCAGTGGCACAATCCTGGCTCACTGCAACCTCAAAATCCTGGACTCAAGCAGTTGCCTGGCCCCAGCTTCCTGAGTAATTAGGACTACAGCCACGTACCACAACATGCAGCTAATTTTTTTTCTTTTTTTGGTAGAGATGGGGTTCTTGCTACGTTGCCCAGGTATTGAACTCCTGACCTCAATCAGTCTTTCTGTCTTGGCCTCCCAAAGTGCTGGGACTACATGTGTCAGCCACCACATCCAGCTTATGTTTCCATTTCTGATGTAAGTCTCCAACTATAATAGTGAATTCATCTTTTTCTCCTTGCAGTTCTGTTAGTTTTTGGTAACTTTTGACTCATATTTTGACACTTTCTTGTTAGGCTTATACATGTTATGTCTTCTTGGAGAATTTATTCCTTTAACATTATATAATGCTGGCCAGCCACAGTGACTCACACCTGTAATCCAGCACTTTGGGAGGCCAGGGCAGTAGGATCAGCTGAGACCAGGAGTTTTGAGGCAAGTTTGGGCAATGCAGTGAGACCTCGTCTCTACAATACTTTTTCAAAAAAATTAACCAGGCATGGTGGCATGTGTCTATAGTCCCAGCTACTTGGAAGGCCGAGGCTGAGGCTGGAGATCACTTGAGCCCAGGAGTTCAGACTAGCCAGGCAACATAGCAAGACTTTTGTCTTAAAAATAGACATATATATAGATATATATATGTGTGTGTATATGTGTATATATATATATAGACATATATATGTACACAGACATATATATATGTCTACATATATATGTCTATATATATGTAATACCCTTTTCTATTGCTGATAATTGTTTTGCTCTGAAGTCTGCTCTGTCAGAAATGAATATAGCTATTACATTTTCATTTATTATTGTTTGCATGGTATATCTTTTTCTATCACTTAACTTTTTTTTTTTTTTTTTCTGAGATGGAGTGTTACTCTGTCGCCCAGGCTGGAGTGCAGTGCGTGATCTTGGCTCACTGCAACCTCTGCCTCCCGGGTTCAAGCGATTCTCCTGTCTCAGCCTCCCGAGTAGCTGGGACTACAGGTACCCACCACTATGCCTAGCTAATTTTTGTATTTTTAGTAGACACAGGGTTTCACCATATTGGTCAGGCTGGTCTCAAACTCCTGATCTCAGGTGATCCGCCTGCCTCAGCCTCCCAAAGTGCTGGGATTATAGGTGTGAGCCACCATGCCCAGCCTTATCCCTTTACTTTTAATCTATCTCTCTTGGTATTTAAAGTATGTCTTTGTTTTCATTGGTATATTTAGACCATTGATGTTTAAAGTGATTTTGGATATAATTGGATTGTCACTATATACTGTTTCCTATTCCTTGTCCTTATTCTTTCATTTTTGCCTTCTATTCTTTTTCTGCCTTTTATGATTTCAAGTTATTTCATGATTCCATTTTGTCTTTTCTCCTAGCATATTAATTATACTTCTTTTAAAATTTTTTTCTTTTTTGTTTTAATGTTTATACTTCTTTTTTAATGTTTCTTTGTTTCTTTTTTGTCTTCTATTCTCTTTCTGCCTTCTGTGATTTCGAGTTATTTCATGATTCCATTTTGTCTTCTCTCTTAGCATATTAATTATACTTCTTTTTTAATGTTATTAAGTGGTTACCCTAGTGTTTGCAATATACATTACAACTAATCTTTTTTGTTTGTATAAGAAAGTTTTTATTCTTCACATTTCAAGGATAATTTTACTGGATACAGAATTCTAGATTGGTATATTCTAAATATCCAAGTACTTTAGATATTTCACTCCACTCTCTTCTTGCTTGCATGGTTTCTGAGAAGTCCTGGGTAATTCTTATCTTTGCTCCTCTATAGGTAAGATGGTTTTATTTATCTTGCTTTTTTCAATATTTTCTCTGTGTCTTTTTCTGCAGTTTCAATGTAACATCCCTAGGTGTTGATTCTTCAGTATTTATTCTGCTTGGTGCTCTCTGAGCTTCCTGGATATGTGGTTTGGCATCTATCATTAATTCTGAAAAATTCTCAACTATTATTACTTCAGTTTTTGTTTTGTTTTGTTTTGTTTTGTTTTGTTTTGTTTTGAGATGGAGTTCCACTCTTATTGCCCAGACTGGAGTGCAGTGACATTATCTTGGTTCACTGCAACCTCCACTTCCTGGGTTCAAGCAGTTCTTCTGCCTCGGCCTCTCAAATAGCTGGGATTACAAGCGCCTGCCACCACACCTGACTAAGTATAGTATTTTTAGTAGAGATGGAGTTTCCCCATGTTGGCCAGGATGGTCTCAAACTCCTGACCTCAAGTAATCCGCCCACCACGGCCTCCCAAAGTGCTGGGATTACAGGTGTGAGCCACTGCAACTGGCCTCAAATATTTTTGTCTGTTTCTTTCTCCCTTCTTCCTTCTGGTATTCCCATTCTGTATCTGTTATACATTTTGTGGTTGTCCCACACTCCATAAATACTCTATTTCTTTCTTTCTTTCTTTCTTTCTTTCTTTCTTTCTTTTTTTTTTTTTTTTTTTTTTTTTTTTTTTTTTTTTGGTTTGCATTTCAGTTTTGGAAGTTTCTATTGTCATATCTTCAAGCTCACTGATTCTTTTCCCTGCCCTCTATAGTCTACTGGTGAGTCAATCAAAGGCTTTCTTTGTTTCTCTTACAGTGGGTTTTTATTTCTAGCACTTCCTTTTGCTTGCTTCTCAGTTTCCATCTCTCTGCCTACATTACCCATTTCTTCTTGCACACTGTCTACTTTTTTCATTAGAGCCCTTAGCACGCCAGTTAGAATTTAAAAAGAAATTCTAGTGTGGCCAGGGCATGGTAGCTCATTCCTATAATTTCAGCACTTTGGGATGCTGAGGGAGGACAATTGCTTGAGGCCAGGAGTTCAAGACTAGCCTGGGTAACATAGTGAAACTCTATCTCTGCAAAAAATTAAAAGATTAGCCAGGCTTGATGGTGTGTACCTATAGTCCTAGCTACTTGGGAGGCTGAGGCAGGAAGATCACCTGAGCCCAGGAGTTTGAGGGGGTAGTGAGCTGTAATTACGCTACTACACTCTAGCCTTGGTGACAGAGTAAGAACCTATCTCTAAAAACACAAACAACAACACTCTAGTCTGATAATTCTAAAATTTCTGCCATACGTGTGTCTGCTTCTGATGCTTACTCTGGTTCTTCAGGCTGTGAGTTTTGTCTTTTACTATGCCTTGTAATTTTTTGTTAAGAACCAGACCTAATGTATAAGCTAAAAAAAACTGAGGTTAAATAGACCTTTTGTAGACCTTTTGTGTGAGCTTTCATTGCTTAATCTGCCTATGGGTTAGGCTATGCTTACTGTTTGCTGTTACTGTATCAGAGGCTAAAATTGCCCTTTGTGTCCTTATTTTTGTTTCCCCTGTTGTCTTTGGGTTTCCCTAGGGACTTCTTAAATAAGGTCTGAGATGTGCAATTCTTTCCATTTAACTCCCTCAGTACTGGCTCCAGCAGTGGTTTCTGTTCCTGGGCTTCTGCTTTGGCAAGCTGTGATTCTCTGTCTCCTCCTGTCTCCCTCCCCAATTTTGAGGGAAGAAGATTGTCCTTTCACCTCAGTTCTCTAGGGCCAGGAACCAGAAATCTACTTCTTTACATCTGATTTTGAACATGTGAATTCTTTTTTAAAATTTAATTTAAAAATCTACTACTACAGTCCAAGTGTATTGGCTCACTCCTGTAATCCCAACACTTTGGGAGGACAAGGCAGGCGGATCACTTGAAGCCAGGAGTTTGAGATGAGCCTGGGAAACATGGCGAGACCCCCATCTCTACAAAAAAATTTAAGAATTAGCTGGACATGATGGTGCTTGCCTTTGGTCCTGGCTTCTTGGGAGCCTGAGGTGGGAGGATCACTTGGACCAGGAGGTCGAAGCTGCGGTGAGCTATTACCTTGCCACTGCAACCCAGCCTGGTCAACAGCAAGACTCTGTCTCTAAAGAACAAACAAAAAACTACTACAACTTCACCTCTCTGGGCTTTCCCCCAAAATCCAGTAACTCCAAAGTAACCACAAGAAAAATATCAAACAAACCCAATTTGAGGGCCATTCTATAACAAACCTGACCCGTACTCTTTGGAACTGTCAGGGTCATCAAAAACAAGGATCATTTGAGAAACTCACAGCCCAGAAGAGGCTAAGTGGATGTGATGACTAAACATGACGTATCCTAGAACATAGGCAAAAACTAGTGAAATGTGAATAAAATGTAGAATTTAGTTAATAGGAGCATAATACTTTGGTTGATCAGTCCTTTATTTGTGGCAAATATACTGTGGTTATGTAAGGGTTTACAGTTGCAGACAGTGGATGCAAAATATACAGAAAACTCTATCTCTGTAAGTTCTCTGTAAATTGAAATCTATTTAAAAGGCTTACATACATTAAAATTTTCATTTATCTTCTAAGGTTCTAAGCTGGTCTATGTCCATCACCTTCTTGGAGAAGGAGCCTTTGCCCAGGTGTACGAAGCTACACAGGGAGAGGTGAATGATGCTAAAAATAAACAGAAATTTGTTTTAAAGGTAAATGACCTGAGTTGTTTTTTGTGGTATAGAAATGAATTTTAGAACTTGAGTTGGCCAGTCATTTTTTTTCCTTTAAGATAGTGGTTTCATTTATGTCTATAGTTGGCAATTAAAAGACAAAAACTACAAAAGATTCAGAATTTTTTTCCCCCTAAAATTGTCTTTCAGCAAGCCTCACATTGCAACAACAGTTCATAGCTTGTCATCACTGTGAACACCACATCTTTGTTCGGATAGAGGTTGTTTTATTGCTATCATTTTTCAGAATGTGAGAATGGATATGAATTTCACATACCTGATTTGCAGGTCCAGAAGCCTGCTAACCCCTGGGAATTCTACATTGGGACTCAGCTGATGGAGAGACTAAAGCCAACTATGCAACACATGTTTATCAAGTTCTATTCTGCCCACTTATTCCAGAATGGCAGTGTATTAGTAGGAGAACTCTACAGCTATGGAACATTATTAGTAAGTATTCATTTTTATGATGTGCACATAAATTTGAAATGCATTTTTTGGCTTCTACCTTGTGCGTACTTTTGTGGTTGGGGCTTTTGTGAAGTAGTGGGAGGGGCAAAGCTCTCAACTTGAAATTTTGTTAATCCTGTACAACTAACTCAGGATACCACTTTCCATTATTCCTAGAATGCCATTAACCTCTATAAAAATACCCCTGAAAAAGTGATGCCTCAAGGTCTCGTCATCTCTTTTGCTATGAGAATGCTTTACATGATTGAGCAAGTGCATGACTGTGAAATCATTCATGGAGACATTAAGCCAGACAATTTCATACTTGGAAACGGGCAAGTGTTATGCTTTTAACAGGGTTCTTCTCTTCCTATTTCCATAGCAGCCTTTCATCATATGTGCTCATGCAGCCTGGCTTTGTTTGTGTTTAATGTAGATTTTTGGAACAGGATGATGAAGATGATTTATCTGCTGGCTTGGCACTGATTGACCTGGGTCAGAGTATAGATATGAAACTTTTTCCAAAAGGAACTACATTCACAGCAAAATGTAACACATCTGGTTTTCAGTGTGTTGAGATGCTCAGCAACAAACCATGGAACTACCAGGTATAGAACTAAAGTAAGGGATTTGGAAATATTTTTCTGTGTTTTGCTTATCAGATTTTCAAAATGAATTTGGGGATCTAAGTAGTTTGAGGTGGTCTCTTGAGGAGCAGTTGATGGAGAGATGAGGCTAAGACCAAGGTGGCAGGATAGAATTCTATTCCTGAAGAATACTCTACTTTCTTATTAGTCCATTATAGATCTGTTATCAGGAAAGGGAAACATGTATTCTGTGAGTTTGATCATAGGGAAGAGCATTTAATGATTTGTGAACCCTTCAGAAAGGAAGTCATGCAGCAAAGAGATAGCTTGGTTTATTGAGATCAAATCAGGCCAGCTTGGTTTCCTAAATCAGGGATAACAGGGAGACGCAGCATGCCCACTTCAGGCAGAGTTGAGCACGTGTTGGATACACCTAGGATGCTCTCAGGCAGGATGGTGCGTTTGACTGCAATAGATGGTAATGCCAGATTTCCAACTAGCCAGATCCAGAAATGAATCATTATTATTCTAAAGGAAGATTGCAGAATTTTCAACCAACTAGATAGAATATTAGATGACCAGGAAGGAGAATGCTACTTGGGATAAATAAAAAGTTTTGAACCTAGGTTAACAAAACCAACTGCCAAATTCTCTAGTGAGAACTATGTCTTTTCAGGAGCCCATGGTAAAGGGGGCCAAGATTGGTGGCGGGGGCGGTTTCATTTCTTCTGTCCTGTGGATGTTGGTGGGGCTGGAGTGTTCTTTTAAGTTATGAACATACCACACAGCAAGAGGGCATGGGAGCGAGTCAGAGAACTACAACCAGAGTCCCAGCGGAGTGAGCTGGGAGGACTTCTAGGCTATCCATGGGGAAGAGGGCTTAGAGTGTTGTGTTTGCCCCCTGTGTGACAGAGTGAAGGACTTGAGAAGGACATGGTAGCTCAGGAGGGCAGAGTTTTCCAAAACTACCTCAGGAGGTAGAGGGTAGTCTGATGTCGGTGGAAGCCTCCAGCAAAGCCTAGATGTTCAGTAGGACATGTTAGTGGAGTGGTTGAACGAATGGCTTCCAAAATGTTTCAAAAGTAAAATCCTGTGAATATTTAACTTGCTGCTTAAGTTAGACATCTTAATATAGTTCATTTATAAATTACTATTTAAGTCATATGTACCTCTCTCTTCTTTATAGATCGATTACTTTGGGGTTGCTGCAACAGTATATTGTATGCTCTTCGGCACTTACATGAAAGTGAAAAATGAAGGAGGAGTGTGTAAGCCTGAAGGTCTTTTTAGAAGGTGAGTGTTAACATTGGTGCTATAGTGAAAAGATAATAACTATAGTAGAATGTTGGGTTCCATCTGGGGAAAAAAAAAGGGATCTCTGCCACTGCGTGGAAATCCTATGCCTTGGGTAGTCTGCTGTCAGGACAGTCCTGGGCAGTGGGCACAGGGAGCAAGCTGCGTAGCTTTACCACTTCTGTCTCCCCATTGGGACAGCTGATGCCCTCACTGAAAGCTCCTGGCCAAATGGTTGACATCCTGTACACATGCAAAGTTTCTACTCTTTATAGAGGAATCACCTAATATCACCAGCCCTCAGGTTTTCACTTTTTTTTTTTTTTTTTTTTTTTTTGGTCTGCAGAAATACTGATCTTACTTTTCTCAGATATTTGTAAGAAGCAAAGGAAATCGTGTATGTGAAAGTGCTTCATAAATTATAAAGTAATGTGATGGGTAGCTGTCATTCACAGGACAGGGTTTTAGGTCCCAGCTCTGTGTGATTTGAGTTTCTCAAATATTGTTTTTTTGTCCGTAAATCACAGTGAAAATTCATGATTAGTCAAGAGCTCTTCCTGTCAACTTGGATGGCTCTCCTAACACAATGTGTGAACAAACTGTTGGAATAAGCTGTTTTATTTAAGCTGAGTATTTGGTGCCTGAATATTCATTATATCACTTTTTTAAAAATATGCAGAAAAGTACATTCATCATAAGTTTTCAGCCTAATGGACTTTTACATATGTTTATACCTTCTTGAGAAAATGTAAGATGGGGTTCCTGTAAACCTCATCTACCCCAGCCCCCTCAAAAAAAGAAAAATAGCAATAATTTTATGAAATGTCATATACTATACATAAATAAAGTTAGGTTCAGGCCCTAGAGGAAAGCTTATAACAACTATTCTTTATTTTGGATAATGAGCCCTCATGTTTAACAAATACTTTATTCCATCTTTGGCTCAAAATTGAAGAACCAGATAGTTTCATCTCTGACTATCAATGTGAAGAAGAGCCAGAAGTTAACCCTCAGCAGGCCTGATGGCATTTCCTGTCTGGAGCACAATTCCGTTGCATTCTGCTTTCTCTCCCACCTCTTATCTCCATGTTCTGGAGTTTTTAGTTAACTCAAACAATTAATAGTAGTTGGAACTCTTAACTCTGAGCTATCTCCTGGGCAGCCCCGCCAGTCTACCTGGTCCTGGTGCATATGCAGTTAGCCTTAACAGAAGCATTTGGCCAGATTATCCAATTCTGGCAGCATGGTATGTACAGCTAGCCAGAAGCAGATAGTTTGGCTTTTTTTTTTTCTAAGAGAGAGCAAGAAAATTTTTTGACTTGCAGTATTACTAAAAGATTACTTATCTTAATTTTTTTGGAATAAGATGTATAAGACTTTTAATTGAGTATTTAATCTCTCTCATATGTAATAGATTCAATGTTTCCATTCTTGCTGCATTGTGTTCCATTTAGGGGAGAGCTGTTATATTAAATTGTCCAAGCCTGTGGAAGTCAGATGCAGGAGTGGGGTTATCCTGCATGTTGAAGGCTACATTTTATCCATTATTTATGCTTTGTCTCTTTCAGGCTTCCTCATTTGGATATGTGGAATGAATTTTTTCACATCATGTTGAATATTCCAGATTGTCATCATATTCCATCTTTGGATTTGTTAAGGCAAAAGCTGAAGAAAACATTTCAGCAACACTATACTAACAAGATTAGGGCCCTACGTAACAGGCTAATTGTACTGCTCTTAGAATGTAAACGTTCACGGAAATAAAATTTGGATATAGACAATCCTTAAAAAACACACTGTAAATATGAATCTGCTCACTTTGAATTTTTTCCATTTATTGTTTATATACATGTTTGTTAAAAATAAATCCCATAGAATATATCCATGTGACTTAGTTGTTATAAATATTTCAGCAAAATACACAACCCCACAAGGTCCCTGTGTAGCAGGCTGATTTGGCTGCTTCTGGGATGCAAGCATTTGTGAGAATAATTCAGAAGTGAACATTCTCTAGAAATTACTTTTTAAACACTGACCTGTTTAAGCCACAAAAGGGCCAAGACAGCTATTTTCCAAATTTGAAGTTTTGTGTCTGTGTAAGACACACATTTCCCTAATATTTCCAAGGGACTTCCAAGTTTTTCTGAATAAAGCCTGCCTGTCCTTTATTGTACCTGTTCTTCATTGTTCTCTATGAAATACAAATCCTAAGCCTGTTTATTTTTTAAAAGTACCAAAGGAAAATCTCAGATTGTAAAAAGTCTCTCTTATAAGCTGTATAGATCATTAATTAATCATCTCGAATTATAGAAGACAACTTGGCATTTATTGACTTTCAGAGCTGGAAGGGCCTCCATCCATCTCTCCCTTGTTCCCTTAGCATTACAATGAAAACAAATTCCAGGTTATGCACAATTCAGGAGGATAGAGTGAACTTCTTCCTCCTACCCTTATCAGCCATCAGGTTCCCCATTCCAGAGGCAATCACACCCCATTTTTTGTGAATCTTTCCAAAAATGATGCAATGAATATTTTTATATACTGTATTTTTGAAGCAACTGGCATAATTCTGCTTATTTTTTCTTTCACTTAATGTGTGGCAACAGAATATAACTACATATGGAATGACGTCATACTTTTTAACAGTCATGTATTGGTTATTTGGTATATCTGTCATATAAATGCCTAGAAGTGAAATTACTAGGTCAAAGGTGAGTGTGTTCAAAATTCTGTATTAATATCTGCAAATAGCCTCCCATGGGAGTTGTGTCAGATATCTGTAAGTGTCTTTGTTCCTCACACTCTCATCAGGACAGATCAGGCTCTCTTTGACTTTTGCCAATCTGATTGATGAGAAAATAGTATCTCTTTACAGTCTTAATTTGCATTTCTCTCATGCATTAGGCCAAATATACTTTGTAAAAGCTGTATGTGTTTTCCTGTGAACTCTTATCCTTTGTCCGTTTTTCATTTAGATTATTCTTTTTCTTGTTAATTTGTAGGAGTCCTTTGTATATGAGGCAAAAGTATTTGTCCCAATTTGTCATCTATCTTTTCACTAGTAAGATTTCTGTTGCTGTGAAGTTTTTTAAATTTTGCTTTGTGCTCTGATTTCTAGTTTTAAATGGCTTTTGGCTTTTTGCGTTTTAAATTGCCATTCCCAATTGAAATCAGAGCTCCTAGACAGCTGGATGTTTGGCACACCTGAAAAGCTGTCACTCCACATCTTTTTCTGCCATTGATCCTAGGAGCCACGGAGTCCTTAGACTTCCTTTCCCTCATACTTCAAGTCCATCCCATGTGCCCCGTCGGTTCCATTCCGGATGTTACAGAAAAACCCACTTCAGGACTGGTTAGGCTATCTCAGCCTAAGCTTCTGTGACACTGCGCACCCACACGGGGCTGGGAGAAGGCAGCAGTGACTTTTCTCCCACAGCAGTTGGGCTGGGTGATCCCCCATTAGCACCAGTCCACAGTCCTCACAGGAGTCTTCCACGACGTACTGCTTTTTCCTGGTTGCTGTTTCCAGGCCAGGAGGAGTGGAGGCAGAGGCGGAGACTGTTCCAAGGGCAAGACTTGCTCACAGCCCACGGGGCAAACACAATCTTATTGTCCCTGGCCCCTACCAAACGGAGGGCCCCGCTGGGAGTCCGTGTGCCAAAATGTGAGGTGACGAGTTCACTGAAACGCAGAAGAAAACTCTGGAGAGGCGGCAAGCCCCGTCACCACTCCTCTGCGTTTCCCCGCTGCCCTTCCTGTCGAGTCGGGAATGACCAGGGCGGTGGCGCCCCCTGGTGGCCTTCGCGCTGCCACCAGGAGGAGAACAGAGGTGTCTAGAGAAAAAGCTCCAGCAAGGCCAACTCCTGTCTCTCCCCGAAGGGCTCAGGCAGCAAGAGTATTTATGTAGCAAGGTTTACTCCCTTGCTCTTTAATGGTGAACACAGGGAACAGCGTGTAGGTCCACGAATGGGTGAATTCTTAAATCATGAGACGTTGATGGGACAGAATACTCGGCACGGTGTGCATGTGTATGAACCAACATGAAATAAAGTGATGGAAACAGCAGATTGTGGAATGATACATCATAAGAAATATGTCATGATATCCTACTTAGGATTTAGAAATGCAATTATATATTAATATATCTAATACACATGACCGTGGTCAGATTCCATTCCAGAAGGATAAACAGCACACTCAGCACACACCCCTGGAAAAGGTGTGTGAGACTGAGCAGGGGGCGCGTGAGGAGGAGGAATAAGTAGCAACTTCCAGCTTCTTACTCAGGTTCTGGATTGAATTCTTTAAATGTCTATGCATTATTGGATAATTAAAACAGAAATGCCAGCCATATCTAACATTCTAAAAGATTATATTGTAACTCAATACATTTAGTATAATAATTTACATAGTAATAGATATAACATATACAAAGAAATAAAAGAACAGTCACAAGGGTGCCAGGACTCCACACACGACATGGGCTGGGTCAGCAAGACCCCAGCTCCCGAATCCTGGTGGCAGTGGGAGTCTAGAGCAACACTGCAAATGCCAGGCGTGGTTTTAAGGCAGGAAAACAAACTTGTCAGAGCACTCTCTGCCACAGCACTGACCGAAGCCAGCACTGAGTCAACATTGGCCCTGCCCTCTCCCTCCAGGCACCCCCCCAGATCCCCCCCACCCCTGCAGTCCTGGGAGGAGGTACTATTTGTCTGGAGTTTGCAGATGAGGAAATGGGCCACAGAGAGGTATGGCTGGTGGAGAGCCAGGTGTGAAACAAGAGTCTGGCCGCAGAATCCATGCCCCAAAGTCCTTGGCTTTGCTCCTGCAGGACACAGCCTAGAGGCCACTCTCAGAACCAAAGAAAAAATGTCCCTCCCACACTAGCTTCAGTTGCCACCCTGACAGATGACATGCAACATGCCACACATTTCAGGTCTCACCGCATTGAAACCTCAGGTCATGGGGACACAATCCCACTGATTCCCCTGCCTGATGTGGGGGCCCATGACAAGGCACAGGAGAATAAGGGGCACATTGCCGGCTCTGCAGAGGATCCCATGTGCTCAAGATGCCATGGCGACCTGGTATAGCCAAACCCTTAGATATGGAAAATAGAAAGATGGGTGCCAGGAGCTTTGGGGAAGGGAAGATGGGAGTTATTGTATGGGGACAGGGTTTCAGTTTTGCAAGATGAAGAGTCCTGAGATGGATGGTGGCTGTACAACAATGTGAGTGTACTTAGCACTTAGACATGCTTAAGATAGGAAGGGTTACGCTGTGTTTTCTTAACCACAATGAAAAGTTGTAAAAATAAAATAAATCCCTTTTAAGTTCCCAGAAGATGCATTTGCTGTCCTAGGGGATTTCCAGTTGGGAAAGTGACCTCAGAAAGCAAGTGTTTCAAAATCTTGTCATCATTGTAATTCTGTTAAAGAAGCTTTGAGAGCACACCCCTGTTCCCAAAATAGAGAAGCAGTTGTGACAATTATATTTCCACATTCATATTTATCTTCATTTTGAATAAGCACTGCCTTTAAAAGCTACTGTACTATGACATATTCCTTTACCATATTTAAATATTCATATTCATTTATGCAATAATGTAGCACAGGATTAGTTTAATAGCATAGCAAAATACTATATAAAAATAAATGAAAAGCTTTTATAGACTCACTGAAAAGACAACATGTGTACATATATGTGTACAACAAATGCTCTTTACAATCTCTTCAACAATTTCTCTTGCCTTATGGCCATGATCAAACATAAGAACAACCCCCAGTGGTGGGCCCACCTGCGCAGCCTTTCTGCACCATTCAGCTGACCACTCAGGGCAGGCCAGGCCAGGCCTATACACAAGCTCATCAGAACACAGAAGGGAGCCTGGGCCAGAAACATCACCTCCAGATAGCACATGCAAAGAGGTGACAGCTTATCTTGGTTTCTAGTTGTGGACCCTTCCAAGACCAAGATCATGCACTGTTTTCAAAATTTGGATTCCTGGGACATATGTCACTGGGTGAGAAGTTCAGAATCTCATCCAAGGAAGGGCCTTCATCCTCAGGAGCAATTTCAGACTCAAACATCCGCTGCAACAAGGCGTCCACAGTCCTGTATTCTAGGAAGAAGGAGAAAGAGGCACATGGGCAGGGTGCAGTGGCTCACACCTGTAATCCCAGCATTTTGGGAGGCCGAGGCCGGTGGATCAAGTGATGTCAGGAGTTCCAGACCAGCCTGGCCAACATGGTGAAACCCTGTCTCTACTAAAAATACAAAAAGTTAGCTGGGCCTGGTGGTGGGTGCCTGTAATCCCAGCTACTTGGGACGCTGACGCAGGAGAATTGCTTGACCCAGAAGGCGAAGGTTGCAGTGAGCTGAGATCATCCTCCAGCCTGGGCAACAAGAGCAAAACTGTCACATAAAAAAAGGCACATGGACTCCAGATGCCCTGGGGTCCTGAGGAGCACTGAGCCTTGCAAGTCAAGGCTTTCCTGAAGGATGGCCCTGAGTCAAAGACAAGCTCTGCACACAGTAACCAAATACTTCTTGAAAGCAAAAAATCACCCATCCATCCTGGTGCTGACCCCCACAGAACTCCCCCACCATTGGAGGCACTGAACACAAAGGAGAAGGTGCTTCTAGAAGGCTGGGGGAGAACAGCCACCCTTAGGGGCTGCACGTTCACACCACTCCTGCAGTCTGGGCTATAATCCTCAGGCTGGGCTTATTGTAGGGTGCCTTGGCTCACACCTGTAATTCCTTCCAGCACTTTGGGAGGGAGAGGTGGGAGGATCACTTTAGCCCAGGAAGTCTGAGACTAGCCTGGGCAACATAGCAAGACCTCATCTCTACAAAAAATCTTTTCATTTTTTATTTTTTTATTTTTATTTTTTAAAGGCTAGTCAAGTGAAGCAGTGGAAGTGGAGAAGGAACAAAGAAATCTGTAACTGGTTGTGATCAGTTAGTTGCAAACACCACTGCACTTGGATCAGCCTCTACAAAACATCTTAAAAAGAAAAGAAAAACTCCTGACAGCCTTTTTAAGAACCCCAGCCCCAGCTCTCAGAGGAGTCCTGATGACCAGAAAACATCCATGCAAGAGAATCACAATGATTACAGATACTCAAATGCAAGCCACATGAGGAGTCAGGGTGCTGGAGTCACATATTCTACTGGAAGGAGACCCATTTTGAGAGGTAAGACTTCATAGCAGCTTTCAAATGCTTACTGAGTTCTCTCATGAAAAAAAGGTCAGGATAGAACTGGGACCAAGGAGTAAAATTTACCTGGGGGCACATTTCCTTCCCACCGGAACCCACCAGGAAGGACATTTCCCTCCCACCAGCACCCACCAGGGAGGGCATTTCCCTCCCGCCGCCGGAACCCATCAGGGGGTACATTTCCCTCCCACTGGAACCCATCAGGGGGTACATTTGCCTTCTAGACCCAAACTGAGATGCAGACTGGCTTTGGTTTACTCAGCCAATTTTATTCATTGAGAATTAATGAAGCAAGTAAATGAACAGTTGTTAAAGGCCTCTCTGTCCCAGGGCCATGGTTCGGCCCTGGAAGATACCATGAAGAATCAAAAGACATGCCCCCATCCACATGGGGCTTTCTACCCGTGCGGAGTCTGCAAGGAAGACGGATGGTGATCAAAACAGTCACTCAGCAATGTGTGTCCTGCTGGCATGTGCAGGAAGGAGGGAGGAAGAGCTGGAGACCAGAGAGTGCCTGACTCTCGGAAACACCAGGGGCTTCCTTGAGGAAGGGCTGCCTGAGCAGAGGCCTGAAGGATGAGGGACCTCAGCTCCTCAAAGTGAGGTAAGAGCGAACTCGAGGAGAAAGCAGCAGCGGCAGAGGCCCTGGGGTCAGGATGGAGCAGGGGAACTGAGGGGCTGAAAGGCCCACAGGGCTGAGGAACAGCATGTGTGGCGGGCTGGTGGGAAGGGAGACAGGCTGGGATGCTGAGAGAAGCCAGGTGCAGGGATGACCAGGGTCATGGTGAGGGGCCTCATCTTTATCCTTGAACAATGAGAAGCCGCATTGTGGAAACATCACACTGGCTGCTGTGAGGACAGACTGGGGGAAGATCAACTGTATTTTTGCATCAGACTGAAACTTACTTTTTGATGCAATTCTGCAGTACAGTCCTTTCGAGGCTTTCCTTTTGTTGTCTCCCTCATCCCCATGAAGGCCACGGTCCTTGGTGTCCACGTGATCAGTGAGCTTCCCGTCTTGAAGTTCTTCCCTTCAAGGAGGAAGAGGCAACAGAAATGTGGTCAGGTCCCTCAGCCGCGTCCCTCATGTGGTCTCTCAGGCATGGCCTGGTGGTCAGTGTCCAGGTACACCCAGGATACTCATCTAGAGAGGCCCTGGACAACAGGCACATGAGGTCAGGCTGGGTGCCATCAGGCACCGGCAGGTTAAACATGGCAAGGTTCTTTGAGTGTGGCCCACCTCTAAGTCTGAGGGGCACCCAGGGAGATGCACTACTTACACTTGGATTCCCACTCCAAGCTCTTGAATCTTCTTCTCAATAGCAGTTTCCACTTCACTTTTTTCTAATGAATATGCCACAAAGAATGCCTCCAAGACAAATGCTATGAAAATACTGAGGAGGAGGAGGAAGAGGTAAGAGGGGGTTGGGTTGAACAGCCATGGTCTAGGTGACAAGGAATCCTGGTTCCAAAGAGCACTTGAGCCCCAGTACAAGGGCAGCCTACTGCTGCAGATAAAATACATGGCAGGAGGGAGAAATGACAAGCAACAAAGCATCTCCCAAGGACTAGACACAACTCCCATTCATCCAGAGGCTCATTCTTCCTTTACATCCTATTTAAACAATAAATAAAGGGAGGAAAATACATTTTATTTGAAGGGGAATGTTAGACCAAATAATTGTTGGGAGACAATTCCCCATGAATGTCTCAGGTGTCTGTGGAGACTGGGTCCTCTGCCCAAAGACCTCTAGAGCCAGTTTAGAAACGTGTCCCTGTGGAGATGTTTCAGGAGAGTGACGCAGAGAGAGGGCTCCCTCCCCACGGATAGTCCAAGGCAGCAAAGACAAAGATCGTACTTTCTCTCCCAGGAGAAGTAAAGATAAAGTCAGTGTCTCTCTCTCTCGCTCCTTCTCCTCCTCTTTCTCTCCCCTCAGCAAGGAGGATGGGCAGGTCACCAGCAGCCCTACATGAGATCAGTTTCCTAAGTCTGGAGTCCCCTGCTGCACCCCAGCCACTCCGTCTGGTCCTCACCACACTGGCCTGTGGAATTAGGGTCCAGGAAACCGATCCAGAGTGTTACTTGGGCTGCTCCTCCTGCCATGAATAACAGACCAGCTTTGTCTCTGACCCAAGATCTGGTGTTTTCTGTTAGTATGTGCATGGCAAATGAACCTGTTAGCTTGCCAGTAAATCTCAGAGCCTTCACGTTCCTGACTTGACAGTAATGATGACATAGCCCAGGGCTGTCACAGCACTCACAGGCTTTTTGGAGGGCAGTCAAAAATATTTGGCCAGGTGCAATGGCTCACACCTGTAATTCCAGCACTTTGGAGGCAGAGGGGGGATGCTTGCTTAAGCCCAGGAGTTTGAGACTAGCCTGGGCAACATAGCGAAATCTTTCTATAAAAACAAATTTAAAAAGAAAAGAAAAGTTCCTCACAGCCTTTTTAAGAACTCCAGCCCCAGCTTTGAGGGGATCCTGATGACCAGAAAACACCCATGCAAAAGAATCACAATGATCACAGGTGCTCAAATGCAGGCCACTGGAGTCACAGATTATAACAGAAAGGAGAGCCCTTTTGAAAGGGAACATGTCATAGCAGCTTTCAAATGCTTACCGAGTTTCCCATGGAAAATAGGTAAGGACAGAACTGGGACCAATGAGTAAAATCTACCTGCGGGCACATTTCCCTTCCACTAGAATTCACCAGGGGAGGCCAGGCATGGTGGCTCATGCCTGTAATCCTAGCACTTTGGGAGGCCAAGGCAGGCGGATCACCTGAGGTCAGGAGTTCCAGACCAGCCTGTTTCTACTAAAAATACAAAAATGAGCCAGGTGTGGTGGTGAATGCCTGTTATCCCAGCTACTTGGGAGGCTGAGGCAGGAGAATTGCTTGAACCCAGGTGGCAGAGGTTACAGTGAGCAGAGAATACGCCAATGCACTCCAGCCTGGGCAACAGAGTGAGACCCCATCTCAAAAAAACAAAACAACAACAACAACAAGAATTCACCAGGGAACACGTTTCCCTTCCACTAGAATTAACCAGGGGTCCCTTCCACTAGAATTCAGCAGGAGACACATTTCCCTTCTAGAATTTACCAGGAGGCAAATATCCCTTCCTCTAGAATTCACCTGGGGACATATTTTCCTTCCACTAAAACTCACCTGGGGTCCCTTCTACTGGAACTCACTAGGGGGCACATTTTCCCCCTACCTGTGGGTGTACTAAGTACTAGAGCAGGATGACAAGGGAACTGACTCCTTTGGCTCTCCAGAGTCCCAGTGGTTGGCTGGATTTCAGTGGAGGCTGGATGGCAACTCAGGGGGCATGTTCCAGAGATGAATCGATCTTAGTGGGGAAGGGTAGGTAGACTAGCCAGGCCTCAGTTTCCTTCTGGCCCACACTACTTGGGAGGCTCTGAGATGTCTGTTCTATGCAGATGTGCGACACGCTGGTGACACTGTGAGGAACACAGAGATGAACAAAAGGAAGACCCTTCCCTCCAACAGCTTAGTACCTATTGGGAAGATGCAGCCCACCCAACCTAACCAGGGTGGGACAGGAGAAGAGGATGGTCCCTTAGGCGTGCTGAAAAAGGAGATGCGAAATTCCCAATGTGGCTGGGGGAAACTCACTTAACAATGAGGATGACGACCACTATGTGGAACAAGATGAAGTACAGCTTTGCAGCCTGGTGAGTCACCAGGGCAAAGCCGTTCGCAAGGAGTAGGAAGTTAAGGAATCAGCCCTTTGAGAAACTCCGCGGGTCCCCTGAGCTCCAAGAGGCCGAGAGGTAATCCTCTTCTGCGGTAACCCACCTCACCGCAGGATGCAGACAGCCCCACGATCTCCACCTTCTCAGAAAGGATATCGTGCCACTGGTTAACCACTGTGAGCTCCGTCAGCAAAGTGAACGCAGAGGCCAAGTCATTGAAGTTGTTCTTGCAGTATCTGCCTCGGGCAAATGCAGAGCCCTGTAAGGCTGGGTTCCCACACACCAGGGCGTCAGGAGCAGTGAAATTCGGATCAAAAAACCGAACTTTGCCATGGAACACTTCCATACCGACGATGGCAAAGACATAGTAGACCACCTAGGAGGGGAGACACCGGGTCACCGGTGGGCCCTCAAGGCTGCAGAGGAGCAGGCAGAAGCAACGGGAAGAACTGTAGGCCCAGCCAGTCATGCTCCAGGGCCTGGCAGAAAGGGCACTGCTGGCTTGTATTCCCAGGGAGGGTCACCCTCCCCAGTCAGGAGTTCCAAGCAGCTGGAAGGGGGTGGGCAGGGGTTGGCTACTCAGCCAATCTGCTAGGAAGCCTGAGCCATTTGCAGAGGGACAGAGGACGTGGCCAGCTGGGCCACACCTTGACCTCCCCAGGGTTCATTTACAAAGTCAAAAAGAAAGCTCCTATCAAGTTAGTGGGTCAAACATTCAAAAAGTAATAGTCCTCTAGGAAAAAAAGGAATAAAGGTCAATCTTTACCTTGTTCTTTATACTAAAATAAATTTCAAAATAAATCACCAAAGAGTTAAATGTAAACACACCAAAAACCCCTCATGAATTACAAAAAAAAAATTGAGTAGAAAAAGACCAGGCTGGGCCCAATGGCTCATCCCTATAATCTCAGCACTTTGGGAGGCCGAGGCAGGCAGATCATGAAGTCAGGAGTTCAAGACCAGCCTGGCCAACATGCTGAAACCCTGTCTCTACTAAAAATATGAAAACTTAGCCAGGCGTGGTGGTGCGTGCCTGTAATCCCAGCTAGTCTTGAGGCTGAGGCAGGAGAATTGCTTGAATCCAGGAGGTGGCGGTTGTGGTGAGTGGAGATCACACCGTTGCACTGCAGCCTGGGCGACAGAGCAAGACTCCATCTCATAAAAAAAAGAAAAAAAAAAGAAAAAGACCTTATTGAGCGTGATTTAAAACCTAGGAACTATAAAGATTGACAAGTATGATATATATGATAAATTTAAACTTTTATATACCCAAAAACCAAACCAAAACAAAAAGCCTTTATGTCAAAAAGGAAAAAAAGGTGGCAGACAAGGAAAAAGGAAAAAGGAAAAATAATTGCTCTTACAGCCTACCAAGGGCCTATTTCCTTAATAGGCCTAAGGCATATTGTATTAAAAATTAAACAAGAACAGACCAAGGTTGAGAGCAGGCTGTTTACTGAAAAATAAGCATAAATGGCAAAAAGAACATGGAAAAGATGCTCAGCCTCATGAATAACTAAATGAATGCAGTAAAAAATGATACAATGCTGCTTCATCACTGATCAGACTGGGAAAAAAATGGAAATGTTTAATAACCCCCAGTGGTGAGGGGTGCAAAGAAAGAGATGCTGTGGTGTACTGTGGCTGGAATGCAAATGGGAGCTTGTCTTTTGGAAGGCAGGTTGCTGTTATAGACCCAAATTTTGAACCCATTTAACCTTTGGCTAGCAGTTCCACTTCTGGGAATGTATCCAACAGACATGCTCGTAGAAGCCCACAAAGATGTATGCACTCAGATAGTCTTCACTACATCATTTGTGATGGCAAGAAGGTGAGACCCCTCAGTGGCCTGTCAGCAGCGGGGCTGGGCAGACGCATTCTAGAGTCTTCCCTCAATGGGACACGTTTAATCATGGCAGAGCTTACCTGCAGACATGCGCCTCCCAGAACACAGGGCAAAAGCATTCAGTAGAATAAAGTCGTACAACAATATTTTGAATGCCTTATCCCACTTGACTAAGGATAAACTGAATACCTACAGGCATGCATGGGGTAGACTCATATATGCTGAAATATTTAGGAAGAGTAATAAGAAACACCTAATAATGGTTGCCTCTGGGAAAAAGCCATGTCAGGGGTGGGCATGGGCAATTTGCAATTGACCTTTCATTCTTCTGTGCGAAAGGAATTTTTTTTACCATTATCAATAAAAAGAATAGTAAGTGCCCTGTTGCAGCCTCCACCGCATCTACGTGGAACCACCCCAGAGCGGGAGGCCCCTGGTTCCCGTGCAAGCCTTTCACTGCCTCATGGTCGCCACTGAGGACCTCAAGGAGCAGGTGGGCCCTCACCACACCAGGGCGAGGAAGGCTGTCACTGCCACTCCCTGAAAGGAAGCTGGCTCTTAAACCTACATCCTTAAGAACCTACATGCTTACCTGCCAGCCAGGAATACCCACCTGGACTGTGGGTGAGAAAGAAACTACGACTGGGTCAGCCCACGGGGTTGTTCGTGTTTACTGCAGCAGGCCGTGTATCTAACTGGCGTATGCCCAATGTTTCTGGAAACTTCATATTGCTTAAGAATGGCTACTGGAAGCAGTAAATTGCATTTACTTATTTTCCCTTTCTTCCTCTCCCCTAAAATAAGGTGTACTGAGAGCTGCCATGAATGAACACCTCACCACTTTTGTCACATTGGATAGCAACAAGAGCAGGTACTTACAAAGACAAGTCCACCAAACGTCAGCATCGCGGGCCCGATGTTGATTAGCGTGGTCACTATAACCCGGAATCTAGGACAAAACAGTCACCGACACAAGGCAAAAGGGAAGGTGGGAGGTAAAACTCACACCCCACTGGCGCGTTCCCCTTCACACCTTTCCCCAGGCCTGAATCTGCTCTTTAAATGTCATCAGGAATTTGCCTTTGTAGCTGTGTCAGCATTGGTCCACCCACCAAGCTAACAGGGAGTTAATTAGCAGCTTCTCCTGAAGCAAAGCAAGGCAGGCTGGACCAAAGGTCCCAGAGAAACTCACCAGGAAGACACAGTGTTGAGGCAGGAAAAGGATTTAGCCTCATCTGTTTTTCTCCCTCACCTTTTCCTCCATCCAAAGCCAGCCTGTTTTAAGGCTGTCCCAGAGCTTTCTGTTGACAACTGAACACCTTCTGGAGGAGCATGCCTGTCCTTGGAGGCAGCCATCTTCCTAGCACTCCCTGGAAGAACCCTGGCCTACTGAACACCAAGGGCATGGTTTACCTGGGCTTTGGGGTCAGACTTCTGGGTTTGCATCCTGATCTGCCTCTTTCTATCTGTGTACTATGGGGAGAGTTACTTAACCTCTCTGAGCTTGTGTCATCACCTGCAAACTAGGGATAATAAAACTAGAGATATCAGGGGTCGTAGGTGGGATTCAATAAGACAACGGTTAGCATGCTTGAGTTAGCACTAGCTACATCATGATAACTCTTATTTAGTCACCGTGCAGGCAGGCACAGTTCAGCTCAGTCACAAGGATGACAGCGACTGTCACAATCCCTGCCCTCAGGTGCTCTTTACCCATCTTCATCGGCTTCCCTCCCCACAACCATGGGCCCCAGAGAACCCCAACAAGTTACATCCTGGATTCATAATTGGGCACATTTATAGTAAGCACAAGCTAGAGTGCTTTCCACCAGGCCCAGTGTGGGACCCCCTCAAGTGCAGCCATTGCTTGCCACTTCCACTTTACCTCTGAATGCTGACAATGACCCTTAGGAGCCGGAGTATTCTCAATATTAAGACAATATCCAGTATCTGCTGACTGTTATATTCTCTGGCTGGAAAAGGAACACAATCATTTAACATTCTGTTTTCTCAGAGCCTTTGGCTTGTTCCTTTTATGCAGTGAGGTCTGTGGCTCTGTGGATACCAGGGACAATGCAGCTTCACTTCCAGGATAGACAGTGGATGTGAGCAATGAAGAAGCAAGTGCTGCCCAGAAACCCTAACTACTCCTGTACATCAAAGCCAGGGGCCTGCTTTAAAGAGATGACCACGTGAGCATTTGGTGTGATGGATGCTTACAAACAAAATCTCTAAAATACAGCTAAACACAGACGAAGCCACCATTGTCCAAAGAACATGCAACATTTTAAATAATTATCTTTTGTCCCGTTTTCCTCTCTCCAAACATCTTAACAGTACACAGTGGGTGTTCAACAGACTGATGAAACGTTCAATAGATTGAATGCAAGATTCCCATCCCAGGAGGTAGTGAAAGCTGAGAGCTGATGGCACTGACCTGTCTGAATGGTGGCGTTAGCCACAGTGGCCACCAGGGCAGCAATGATGATCAACGTGTCAAACCTAACAGTGCAAAAGCAAAGTCAGTTATGAATCAAGAGAAAGGCCTGTCAGCTTTAGGACATGATGAATTCTGAGAAAACTTCCAATCCAGTATTGTATGCAATGCAATGATTCAGCCATGAAACTGATTTCCATCATTTTTTGGATGGTGGATATGAAGCAAGAAACACTGTTTGAGCAACCTGATGAGAATCCCTTGACTGCTACAAAAAACCACCCATGGGCATCTGTAGAAATCAGCTAATTCATATCATAGTAATCGTCTTCCAAAATAATCTGTAAGAATACTTTGACACATTTTCAGAATACACAGTACAATCTTTCTTGGCATTAATTTTACTAAACGCATTGTAACTTTTTAATTGAAAAGGAAATTCATCACCTTGTTACTCTTCTAACAACTGTGCCAAAGGACAACAAAATATTGGACAACATTAACCCATTCCCCTTTGGCCATATGCACACCATAATAGTTTCCTGGCCCTTAGAGCAGTGTCAGGCCTGCATTTGTGTCTCTGTGTCCCACAGGGCTTGACACACAGTCAGGCAATTTGCAGCATGTGCAAGATGGTTCCAGCCTGGGGGTAGGCAGTCTGGGAAAGAAATAGCCCACAGGGAAATACATCCCCCACCCAGGGAAGAGCTTGCTAACAGTGCTCATTATAAGTGGGCCAGGGGAGCAATGGAAGGAACTGCCTTGTTGGGCCTGATGTTCTAAGACTGTAATAATAAGAAATATATATTTAGTCTTCACCAGTATACTTGGTTCCTGGCCAGAGCTTGAAAATCCTTGTAATTTTCCAAGTCATAAGAGTATACCATGGACTTTTACGCAGCCATAAAAAAGGATGAAATCATGTCCTTTGCAGCAACATGGATGGAACTAGAGGCCATAATCCTGAGTGAACTAACAGGAATAGAAAGCTAAATACTGCATGTTCTTACTTACAAGTGGGAGCTAAACATTGAGCACACATGAACATAAACATGGGAGCAATAGACTCCGTGGACAACCAGAGTGGGAAGCGGAGGAGCACGGTATGGGTTGAAACATTACCTACTGGGTACCATGCTTACTACCTGAGTGCAATATAACCATGTAACAAACCTGCACATGTACCCTAGTATCTAAAATAAAAGTTGAAATTAAAAAAAAAGTAGGCTGGGTGCAGTGGCTCATGCCTGTAATCCCAGCATTTTAGGAAGCTGAGGCGGGAGGATCACTTGAGTTGAAGAGTTCAAGACCAGCCTGGGCAACACGGAGAAACCCATCTCTACAAAAAATACAAAAATTAGCCAGGCATGGTGGTGTGTGCCTGTGGTTCCAGCTACTGGGGAGGCCAAGGTGGGAGGAGTGCTTGAGCCTGGGAGGTCAAGGCTGCAGTGAGCTGAGATCACACCACTGCACTCCAGCCTGGGTGACCCAGTAAGACCCTTTCTCAAAAGAAATAAAAAAGTCATAAAGGTGGAAGGAGAATCTTTCATAACAAGCACCTTTCAGCCCCACCTGAGTTTAGGTTAATGAAGTACCTCTGGAAAGCCCTTAGGGATGGGGTTTGTTGCCAGGGGAACCACCATGTGATTAGACAGTTGGGACTTTCAGCTCCATCTCTTCCCCAACTCCCAATCTTTATGGAAGGGGAAGAGCTAAAGGTTGAGGTGATTGTCAATGGCCAGAGAAAGAATCAATCATGCATACATTATGAAACCTCTATAAAAATCCCCAAGGATGGTATTGGGAGAACTTCTGGGTTGGTGAACACACAGAGGTGCTGAGAAGGTGGTGTGCAGGGAGAGGGCATGGAAGATCTGCATCCTTCCCCCATACCTTGTCCCTATAATCTCTTCCATTAGCTATGCCTGAGTCATATCCTTTTACAATAAACCAGAAATCCAGTAAGCAAACTGTGCTCCTGAATTTTGGGAGCTGTTTAGCAAATTATCAAGCCCAAGAAGAAGACCATGGGAACCTCGGATTTATAGCTGTTCAGTCCAAAGCGCTGGCTTGTGCCGGGCCTCTGAAGTGTAGGTGGTCTGTGGGACTGAGCGTCAACCTAAGGGATCTAACAGTAACTCCAGGCAGGCAGTGTTGGAATTGGATTAACTTGGAGGACACCCACTTGGTGTCCAGAGAGTTGGGCAATTGGTGGGTGTGAGGAAGAAAATGCACACATTTGGTGTCATAAATACTGTGAAAGAGTAGAGGAGGACATTTTGCTTTCTTTTTTATTTTTAATTTTATTTTATTGTGTTTTAGGTTTTGGGGTACATGTGAAGAACATGCAGGATTGTTGCATAGGTACACACATGGCAATGTGGTTTGCCGCCTTCCTCCCCATCACCTATATCTGGCATTTCTCCCTATGTTATCCCTCCGCAACACCCTACCCTCTGTTGTCCCTCCCCTAGTTCCCTCTGACAGACCCCAGTGTGTGATGCTCCCCTCCCTGTGTCCATGTGTTCTCATTGTTCAACACCCACCTATGAGTGAGAACATGTGGTGTTTGATTTTCTGTTCTTGTGTCAGTTTGCTGAGAATGATGGTTTCCAGATTCATCTATGTCCCTA
>CAUYLG010048595.1:0-21764 GCA_963573385.1 Cacajao melanocephalus
CCAATATCCATGATGAACATTGATGCAAAAATCTTCAATAAAATACTGGCAAACCAAATCCAATAGCGCATCAAAAAGCTTATCCACCGCAATCAAGTAGGCCTCATCCCTGGGATGCAAGGCTGGTTCAACATATGTAAATCTATAAAAGTAATCTACCATGTAAACAGAACCAAAGATAAAAACCAAAAATTAAATATTTTATTGTTATTGTTAATACCATCATGACAATCATTCCAGGCAAAACTTGGCTAGAGCGGAATAAGGAAGACATCAAGGAAGAAGAGTATTGAGCAAAGGCCTGTGTGGGAATGAAAATGTAAAATGCCAAAGTTAATTTGATGGTTTGAGTTGAACAGTGTTGGGAAATAAGCCATGCTAGGTAGGGTGTTATCTATGCCAGAGAAAAACAGTATACTTGACCTGTCATCTAGATGCTGATTTAAAATTTTTCCTGGTCGGGTGTGGTGGCTCAGACCTGTAATCTTAGCACTTTGGCAGGCCAAGGCAGGAGGAACAGTTGAGCCGAGGAGTTTGAGACCAGCCTGGGCAACAGGGGGAATCCCTACCTCTACAAAAGAAAAAAAAAATTAGCCTGGTGTAGTGGTATGTGCCTGTAGTCCCAGCTGCAGGAGGCTGAGGTGGAAGACTCACCTGAGCCTGAGAGCTTGAGGCTGCAGTGAGCCGTAATCATGCCACTGTACTCCAGCCTGTGCAACAGAGCAAGACCCTGTCTCTAAGTAAGTAAGTAAATAAATAAATAAGATTGTTTCTATTTCTGCTTTAGTTATTTGTGTTGATTTTAAATAAGTTCCATGTATTCTGAGGTTTACAGTTAGACACCTCTCTCCTTAATTAGAACATAGACAAGTAAAATCTGTTGTCATTTTTCAAAAATATTTAGACAAATCTATTGAAATAAATACAGAGCGTTTTCCAGGTTATTTTTGAGTACCCACTGTGTTCAGGTTATTTGGCTGGCAACAGAAGGTATACAAAGATGAATGCATCGAAATTGTCTCCAAACTCAAAGTTTGGAGAACACGTATAATAGCACAAAAAAGGATAAAAAGAAAATTACTGAGAGAGAATTAATTTGAACCCTTTTGGGTTTGGTAAAGGCTTTATGAAGAGTCTTTGAAATATGCTACCAAAGACTTTTCTTTCACTAATCTCAGCATATCAGCCCTTAGTAATTGTTTTGATGTGTTTTTTAATAAACTGATTGAGGTATAATTCATGTAAACTGTACATATTTAAAGTGTACAGTTTGGTCAGTTTTTACATATATATACACCCATGAAACCATCACCACAATCAAGATAAAATATCCATCACATCCAAGTTTCTTTGTGACCCTTTTTAATTCACTGTCTACCCCCATTTTCAGGTAACCACTGATGTGCTTTCTGTCACTGTAGATTAAGTTGTATTTTCTAGGATTTTATATAATGGAGTCATAGTGAATATTTTTTTGGTTGGGCTTCTTTCACTCAGCAAGTAATTGTAAGATTCATCTGTGCTGGTGATGAATCAAATAGTTCATTCCTATTTAAGGCCAGGTAGTATTCTGTTATACTTATCCACTACCGTTTGTTCACCTTTTGATAGACATTTGGTTGTTCACAGTTGAAGGCTATTGCAAATAATGCTTCTGAATATTAATGATCTTTGTATGTTATACTTTGATTTCTTGGGCACCTACCTAGTTGGATGTAATGGCTGAGTTTTATGTCAGTGTATTTTTTTTTTTTTTTTTGAGACAGTCTCACTCTGTCGGCCAGGCTGGAGTGCAGTGGCACGATCTTGGCTCATTGCAACCTCCATCTCCTGGCCTCAAGCAGTTTTCCTGCCTCACCCTCCCAAGTAGCTGAGATTACAGGCGTGTGCCACCATGCTCAGCTAATATTTGTATTTTTAGTAGAGACGGGGTTTCACCATGTTGGCCAGGCTGGTCTCGAACTCCTGACCTCAGGTAATCCGTCCGCCTTGGCCTTCCAAAGTGCTGGGATTACAGGCATGAGCCAGTGCACCTGGCCATAGTTTTCACTTTTTAAGAAACTACTAAACTTTTCCCACCGATGTATAAGAGTTTGAGTTGTTCCACATCCTGTCAACACTTCATATGGCAGGTCTTTTTAATTTTAACCATTCTAATGGGTGTGTAGTAGTACTTTGTTGTGGTTTTAGTTTGCATATTCATAATGATTAGTGATACTGAGCATCTTTTCATGTGCTTATTTATATCTGTATATCTACTTTGGTGATCTGTTTAAATATTTTGTCTGCTTTTTAATGGGATTATCTTTATTACTGTTCTCAGAGTTCTCTTTCTCTCTCTCTCTCTGTGTGTGTGTGTGTGTGTGTGTGTACTTTCTAGGTACAAATCCTTCATCAGATTTATGCTTTACAAATGTATTCTCTTAGTCTATGGTTTCCTTTTTTTTTTTAAAGAAAATAATATGTATTGATGGACTGATTTTGCCCCATTATTGAGGCATTTCACCCTGAGTATTTCTATGTACCCTGTGCATTTTGAGGTTTTCCCACTGTGGCTTGTGTGAAAACTATTCTTTTGTGTGTATGTGTGTGTGTGTGTGTGTGTGTGCATGCATGTGTGTGCTTGTGTGTGTCAGCTTTGGGAATTTTTTTTCTTTTTTTTAAGACGATGTCTTACTCTGTTACCCTGGCTGGAGGATAGTGATGTGATCATAGTGAGTCTACAACCTCCCAGGCCCAAGCAGACCTCCCACCTCAGCCTCCAAAGTAGCTGGTACCACATGCATATGCCACCATGCCTGGCTAATCTTTAAAAACTTTTTAATACATGGAACTTATGTATATATATTTTTTTATTTTTATTTTTTTCTCGCTCTGTTGCCCAGGCTGGTCTCCTGGGCTTGAGCAATCCTCCCCCTCAGCTTCCTGAGTCACTGGGATTATACATAGAAGTAATCTGTAATTAGCTCTGCTAATTTTTTTTATCTGTTCCTTTTCAATGTTTTTTTCTCCTGGATTTGGATAGTTTTCTCATATACATGTGCTGTTCAGTGCCGGCACTTGAGGGAGCCCCTGCTGGTCTGCAGCACTCTCTTCTTAGGTAATCTGTCCTGTTAATTCAGCTAATGTGGCCTCCCTAAATTCTCTTTCCCATCTCAGCTGCTCAGGGCAACTTCTGAGCTGTTTGGGCTTCCCCTCCTAGTGCCATAGTCTGGAAACTGGGCAGTAAACTGGGGCAGTCGTGGGGTGACCTCCTTTGCCTTCCTTTTCTCGTACTCTGACTGTTGTTGAGTGTCTGAAACTTTATATGTTTCATACAGCTTCCTAGTAGTTTAAGGTAGGTCAATAAATCTGGTCCCTGTTACGCCGTCTTGATTGGAAGGGAAAACTCAGTGTATTTTTGCTTGAGGAAAAAAGTGTCATACTTGAGTCATTTTAGTTCTTGACTTGTGTTAAGCTGTTGGATTGATGCTTCTCAAAATGGTCACTAGAACTGATGTTTCAATTAAAAGTTAGCAAAAAAAATTTTCTGGTAATTTTCTTCCCAAAGCATCTGGCAGTTCATGTTGCTTATTTGTAAACTTACATAAATATGGGAATTATATGAGTTGCATAAAGCTGTATTTGATATTCCTGGATCATGTTTAAAACACACTTCGCATAACATCAGTTGAGTGTGAAATGTGAATTAAGAGCTTAGAAAGATCTAGCTGAGTACATTTGGGGGAAAAGCATGTAATTATTAGTTGTTTTTCTGGTTGAGCTTTTTGAATAGCTTGAAGTAGTTGCTTTGTATCCTTTATCTACTTTATCTAGTTTGAACACACACATGGTTATCATCCCTCATTAAAAGACAGGATTTTAGACTTAAGCTTTGTTTTTGGTTGAAGATACAATAAAATCTCCTAACCAGTTTCTATAAGTAAAAGGAGGGGTATAATTTGGAGTAATCCACTTAGCCATTCTGTTGCTGTTATTTCTAAAATAAGAAGGGCTGACCAGATCCCAAACTTAAAGCATGATTCTGTATATTTCAGTTCAGACATTTATATAGATTACCCATTTGCTTTCTTATATTTGTATTAATAGTTTACATTTTCAAGCAAAATATGTATCTTTTCAAGTGGTTTTGTCACTTTTTGGAAAATGCAACATCCCAAGTTTAATGCATTTTTATCAGGGAGAGAACAGAGTTAAAGGTGTAATTCCTGTTCTTTGGGATACTTCTGCCAGGAGTCTCAAAGAAAGAATAATCATTATAGATGGGGAATGTAAGTTAATTGGAGAACTATGACTAATTGGATCAGAATGCAGAACATCTGAATTATTCTTAATTTGGTGTTAAATATTCATTCTGCTTAGAGACTTTAAATATAGTATTTATTAGGACAAAATTATCAGACTTTTGTGGAATATATATGACTCTGGGGATATAAACCAATATGGGACAGAATCATAGACATATTCATTTTTATGGGCACATGCCTTTCTCTAGTACGAAGTTACATTTTTATAGATTCTTAGATGGTTTCATGTCCTTTGTGAAAGTTAAGAACCACAGATGCAGTGAGTATTGAGTGATTGCCTTGGCAGCCCTCGTTTATAAAACATTTACATCTTCCTGTATGTTTTGTTTGTTTTGAGACTGGGTCTTTCTCTGACACCCTGGAGTGCAGTGGTGTGATCATGGCTCATTGCACCCTCGACTTCCTGGGCTTAAGTGGTCCTCCCACCTCAGCCTCCCAAGTAGTTGGGACTATAGGCATAAGCCACCGTGCCTGGCTAATTTTGTGGGATTTTTTTTGTAGAGACAAGGTCTTTCCATGTTGCCCAGGCTCAAGCAGTTCTCCCATCTAGGCCTCCCAAAGTGCTTGGGTTACAGGCGTGAGCCACCACGCCCAGTATTCTTCAGTTAAAGGAAAAATTTGGTCCTTTCTGTCACGGTATCTTGAACCTCACAACTCTGTTGATTGAATGGTAGTGACAAAGCCACATGAGGCAATAGATAAAGTAAAATATAGCAATCTTTATGCTCTCAGCAATCGTATGACAAAATATATGCAAGGGTTTTAACAAGAACATAATTATGAGTGTCAACCGAGAAGGAATTCCTTTCACATTTTGTTCTCTTTTTTGTCTTCCTATACCTATAGGCCTATGGTTTTTTTTTTTTCTCTCTCTTTCTCTCCTCTCTGTCTCTCTGTGTCTGTTTCTCTTGCTGTCTCTCTGTCTCTTTCACACACACACACAGACACACACACACACACTCACACACACTTTCTTACTCCCTCATCCAGACATATACATGTACTCATATCCATTTGTTGTTGCTGGTATTTTGGGCTTATTCATAGACCAGCTTTGATTTGTTGGCGAAGGTTGGGGGTAAAACCAGAAGAGTTCTCATACCATCTTGGGGACTTTGGTATATTCAAGGAGAAACTGGAGATTTGGTTCTTTCAGATAGTATTTGAGCCTAAACTAACTGGAGTTCATAGGAGATGGCTTAAAAACCAGATTAGATTCTTTTAAGATTAACTATAAATTATGACATAGGGCAAAGAGCAGCATGTTCATAGACTTGGAACCGAATCACTGCTTCATAGAAATTACTGATTTACTTTATATAGTCCTGGCACATACCTTTAATGGCTTCTGGTAAAAACTGGATCATAAGTACTTTTGTGAATTTGTTTTTGGGTATTTAACAGTTATAAAAACAAACCTTACTGTTTGTATAACAAACTCCACAACTGTCTCAGCCTCCACCAGTTAAAGGTATCCAAGTCTCCATTTTTGGTGTCCACATAGTTGGGGTAGAAACATGATATGTTTTTCCATTTGACATTAAGCCACTTAACTTTGTCAAAGAAAATAGAAATGTGAATAAGCCTTATAAATGGGCAAACAGGTATAAGCATAAACAGCTGTTTAAGAGGGATTATATATTAACTCTTTGGAAGCTCTTTTGGTTATAGGTATTTCCCTGTAGGCAGTTAGTTTTTTATATACCTGAGTTTGATATTTTGTCAGTTGAGTTTCAAACATCAGTTTATATACTGCTTAGTCATTCTTATTTATGAGAAGAGCATTCTGAAATTCTTAACTGTGATGGGCCCTTGATTTGAACTATATAGTTTAAAATGTCTGATAAATTGTTGGCTAAGTCCTCTTGAGTTTTATACCTCATGATTATGAGTTAGATGTTTTACTTATTCCTTCTTTGGGAGTTGTTTGGAAAAAACTCAAACACTGTTTTTCCTCTGCCCTCATACCAACACAGTAATAGTCAACATAACTTCTGTGTTAGTTCATTCTTGCATTGCTATAAAGAAATACTTGAGGCTGAGGAAGAGGTAAAATTGGCTCACAGTTCTGCAGGCTATAAAAGCATGGCTCCAGCATCTGGTTCTGGTGAAGGCTTCAGGAAGCTTACAGTCATGGTGGAAGGGTAAGGGAGATGGTGTACCACATGGTTAGAGCAGGAGTGAAAGAGAGAGAAGGAAGAGGTCCCAGGCTCCTTTACACAACCAGATCTCACGTGAACTAACTGAGCAAGAACTCACTTAACACCAAGGGGATGATGCTAAACCATTCAAGAGGGATCCTCCTCCATGACCCAATCACTTCACGCTAGGCCTTACCTTCAACATTGGGAATCACATTTCAACATGATATTTGGAGGGGATAAACATCCAAACCGTATTATTCCAACTCTGGCCCCCCAGATCTTATATCCTCACATTTCAAAATACAATCATGCCTTCACAATAGTTCCCCAAGTCTTTACTCATTCCAGCATTAACTTAAAAGTCTTAAGTCTAAAGTCTACAAAGTCTGATCTGGAGATGAGTTTCTTCCACCTATGATCCTGTGAGGTCAGAAATGATTTATTTACTACCAAGATACAATGATAGTACAGGCATTGGGTATGCCTCCCATTCCAAAAGGGAGAAATCAGACAAAAGAAAGGGGCGGTAGGCTCCATGCACATCTGAAGCCCAGCAGGGAGTTGTTAAATCTTTTTTTTTTTTTAAGAGAGTCTTACTCTGTTGGCCCAGGCTGGAGTGTAGTGACATGAGTACAACCTCACTGCAGCCTTGACCTCTCCGATGCAAGTGATCCTCCTATCTCAGTCTCCCAAGTAGCTAGGACCACAGGAGTGTACCACCATGCCTGGCTAATTTTTGTATTTTTAGTAGAGACAGAGTTTCTCCATGTTGCTAGGCTGGTCTTGACCTCCTGAGCTCAAGTGATCTGCCCACCTCAGCCTCCCAAAGTGCTGGGATTACAGCACCAAGCCAATCATTAAATCTTAAAGCTCCAAAACAATTTCCTTTGACTCCCTGTCCCACATCCAGGGCACACTGGTGCAAGGGTGGGCTCCCAAGGCCATAGACAGCTCCCACGGCCATGGACAGCTCTGTGTCTGTGTCTTTGCAGGGTGCAGCCCCTATGGCTGCTCTCATGGGTTACAGTTGTATGCCTATGGCTTTTCCACACTGAGGTTACATGCTTCTGATGGCTCTACTATTCTCATATCTGAAAGACAGCAGCCCCGTTCTCACAGCTCCACTAGGGAGTTCCCTGGTGGGGACTCTGTGGCAGGACTCCAATGCGATGTTTCCCCCTGGTACTGCCCTAGTAGAGTTTCTCTGTGGGAACTCTGCCTTTGTGGCAGGCTTCTGTGTGGGCACCCAGGCTTTCCCATAAATTATCTGGAATTTAGGTGGGAGCTGCCAAGCCTTCTTCACTTTTATACTGTGCACCTATAGGCTTAACACCACATAGAAGTCGCCAAGTCTTATACGGTGGCTTGTGTTCCCTAAAGTGGTGGCCTGAGCTGTACCTTGGGCCCTTTGAGCCACAGCTGAAGCCAGAGCAACTGGGATGCAGGGAGCAGGCTGATCAGGGCAGCAGTGCTCTGTGCCTGGCACCTGAAACCTCTCAGTCCTCCTAGGCTTCTGGGCCAGTGATGAGAAGAGATTCCTCAAAGATTTTTAAAATGCTTTCAAGACCATTTTTCCATTATCTTGATATTAACACCTGGTTCCCTTTTAGTCATGATAATCTGTTTTTTTTTTTCTTTTGGGAACAGGATTTTGTTCAGTTAACCCAGGCTGGAGTACAGTGGCATGATCATAGCTCACTGCAGCCTTGACCCCTCAGACTCAAACAGTCCTCCCACCTCTGCCACCAAGTAGCTGGGATTACAGGCATGCACCACCAAACCCAGCTAATTATTTTATTTTTTGTACAGATAGGGGGTCTCACTTCATTGCCCAGGGTGGTCTGGAAGTCCTCGGCCCAAGTGATCCTCCTGCCTTGGCCTCCCAAAGTTCTAAAATTACAGGCATGAGCTACCATGCCCTGGCCATGGTAACCTCTTTATCAGGTGATTGCTCCACAGCCTGCTTCAATTCTTCCTGAAAATAACTTTTTCTTTCTCTACCACATGACTAGACTGAAAAATTTCCAAACTTTTACATTCTGCTTCCCTTTTATATATAAGTTCTAACTTTAAGTCATTTTTTTGCTCCCGTATTTGATGATAGGCCGTTAGAAGCATCCAGGCCACATCTTGAACGCTTCACTACTAAGAAATGCCTTCTACCACGTATCCTAGGTCATCACTCTTAAGTTCAGACTTCCACAGATACCTGTATTGTATGCCCTGGGGTATTTCTAGGGCACACAATACAGGGTAACAAGCAGAGGCTGAAAGAGTTAGAAGGGCTCAGAAGAAGACAGGAAGATGAGAAAAAATTGATGAGGGTATCCCTAGGGCACAGAGTACAGCCTGGTTCTTTGCTGAGATGTAACAAGGGTAACATTTGCTGTAGTTCCCAATAACATCCACATTTCCATCTGGAACCTCATCAGCCTGGGCTTTACTGTTCATATCCCTATCAGCATTTTGTTCCCAACCATTTAAGCAGTCTCTCAGAAGTTCCAAATTTTTCCTCATCTTCTTGTCTTCTTAGCCCTCCAGATTCTTCTAGCCTTTACCTTACCCAGTTCCAAAGCCACTTCCACATCTTCAGTTATCTTTATAGCAATTCCCCACTCCTTGGTACCAATTTTCTGTGTTAGTCCATTTCTGCAATGCTATAAAGAAATACCTGAGACTGAGTAATTTATAAAGAAAACAAGTGTATTTTGGCTCACGGTTCTGCAGGCTGTACAGGAAGCATGGTTCTAGCATCTGCTTCTGGTGAGGGCCTCAGGAACCTTACAATCATGTTGGGAGGCAAAGGGGAAGCAGGTATCATATAGCAAGAGAAGGGAGCAAGAGAGAGAAAGGGGAGGTCCCAGACTCTTAAACAACCAGATTTCATGTGAACTGAGAACTTACCACCAAGGGGATAGCACTAAGCCATTTAAGAGGGATCCATCCCCATGATTCAATACCTTCCAGTAGGCCCCACCTTCAACATTGGGGATCACTTTTCAGCGTGAGATTTGGAGGAGACAAACACACAAATGACATCAACTTCTGTGACCCAATGTTGGGGGTTGGGAGATCCCCACCAATAAGCAGCAGAAACCAGCTGGGTATCCTCTAATTTTGATACCATCTACCTGCACATAGCATCAGATCTCACAGATCTCAATCCTCAAGATTGCCCTGTGCCCATTTCAAACACCAGTCATAAGTCCAGGCCTCTGGAACTCCTGACTGTCTGGCTTCAAGTTGGGGTTTTCACAAACCCTTCTTCTGTTTCTCTTAATTTGCAGGAGTGGCTCACAGAGCTCAGAGAAACATGTTTACCAGTTTAGTGTAAAAAATATTACAGCAAATAAAAATGAAGAGACACATAAAATGAGGTATGGTGGAAGAGATATGGAGCTCCCATGCCCTCCCAGGGCACACCACCCTTCAGAACCTCCACATTTTCAACTATTTGTAAGCTCTCCAAACCCTGTCCTTTTGGGTTCTTATGGAGGCCTCATCACATAGACATGATTAATTAAATTATTGACCATTGATGATCAACTTGACCTTCAGCCCCTCTCCCCCTTCCTTGAGGTTGAGGGGAGGGCCTGAAATCCTAACCCTGTAATCATGCCTTTGCCTTTTTGCTGACTAGCCCTATCCTGAGGCTTTCGATCAACATGAGCATACACAAAGACAGCACTTTGGAGATTTCAAGGATTTTAGGAGTTTTGTACCAGGAAACAGGAACAAAGACCAAATATATTTTTCACAATATCATTGGAGCTTTAAATGAGTCTCTCCTTTCTTACTGAGCCTAGAGGAATAAAGATAATAATACAGATAATAAAGATTACTTTATTTATGAATAGTAATACTTTACAAAGTAATCTTTATTATCTTTATTCTAGTTTGCACATTAAAGGTTACTAAGTTGAATTCAGGCTAAGAAAAACAAAATAGCGAAGAAAAACATTTATGTTTGAGATTTCAGTGATTTATATTCTGAGATGTTCTGTAATGGAAATAGTTTTGAGATGAGGCAAAAAATACTTAACATTCTTTTAGTTGTTGCAACTTATTTAAGAGTGTGATAAATTCTTACCCTTGAAACCTCAACCTAGACATTTAGTGAATTCCATATTGTTTTGTTTTGTTTTTGAAATGGGAAAATCAAGAATAAAGTCAGATTTTAAAAGCTGTTTAAAACGTGTAGTTGCTAAAACGTAATTTTTAGTTGTCCTTAGGGTTTCAGTTTTATATTCATGTTGATAGCACATTGTATGAAATATGACAGTTTCTTCTATTTTATAAGCTGTTTTTCTTTGAGACAAAATTTCTCTAAGCGGGATTTTTAATAATCAAGCTTTCTTGACTTTTTTTAAAAAAGACATAAACCAAACCAAGTGTATTCTTACCTGTATCCAGTAAAGATTTGTGTACATACATTTAGGAGTGATTTATACATATTTCTTGAAGTGATAATTTGTTTTAGGTGATTATATGTTTTATATATATTTGTGTTGTCTTATACTTCACCAGTAGTGATATTGTCAAGCAAAAAAATTATGCTGCATAATTTACTTACTTAAATTTTCTTTTTAAAAAATTTATTCTTAAGAAACCTCACCTGGACATAATGCTAACTTAAAATGTCTTCTTTTAATGCCTTGTAATCCAGTGTCTTAGAAATGACCAAACTCATTTTAGTTATATCTAGAAAATTAAAGATAAAGATGGAGAGATTGATTGGCAAGGAGAGGAGGTTCATGAATTGAGAGTAAAGTATGTAGGAAATGTGAAATAGATCACATTGAGTCTGGATATAACCTCAGAATCCGTCTTAATGCAGTGTTCCAAATAGCTATTACTTACTGATTAGAGAGGTGGCCTAGATACTGGTTTTATGACTAAAAATTGTCATTTACTGACATATTATCTTACTTCCAAGCAAGATAAAAATTTAGATGCATACACCCTTGTCTTTGTTCATCTTCTTAGAGCCTTACATCCTTAGTGATCATGTTGTAGGGCAAAATTGGGATTCAGTCCGAGGCCACGTGGTTCTTGGCTTCACGGAGGCAAGAGTACAAGAATGAGCCAAATGAGTAGAGTAAAAACATGTTTACTAAAAAGTAAAGGAATAGGCCCAGTGCAGGGGCCCACGCCTGTAATCCCAGCACTTTGGGAGGCTGAGGCGGGCGGCTCATGAGGTAAAGAGATCGAGACCATCCTGGCCAACGTGGTAAAACTCTGTCTCCACTAAAAATACAAAACTTGGCTGGGTGTAGTGGTGCACGCCTGTAGTCCCAGCTACTTGGGAGGCTGAGGCAGGAGAATTGCTTGAACGTAGGAGGCAGAGATTGCAATGAGCCGAGATCGCACCACTGCACTCCAGCCTGGCAACAGAGCGAGACTCCATCTCAAAAAAAAAAAAAAAGTAAAGGTATAAAAGGGAGGCTACCACATAGGCAGAGTAGCCCTGAGGGCTGCTGGTTGGCTATATTTTATGGTTATTTCTTAATCATATTCTAAACAAGGAGTGGATTATTCATGAGTTTTCTGGGGAAAGTGGTAGAGAATTCTCAAAACCAAGGGTTCTTTCCCTTATTAAACCATATAGGGTAACTTCCAGGAGTTCCCGTGGTACCTGTAAACTGTCACGGTGCAGATGGGAGTGTCTTTTAGCATGCTGATATAATCAGCGTATGATTAGCAGTAAGGATGACCGGAGGTCACTTTCATTGCCCCCTTGATTCTGGCTGGTTGTGGCTGGCTTCTTTACCACGTCCTGTTCTATCAGCAGGATCCTTGTGATCTGTTTCTTGAGAAATAAGTCCTGCTTAACTATCTCAGTCAGCTTTTTGTAGAACTGTGCTTTTCATTGAATTTTTTTTTCTTACTGCATATTCATTTCAGATGAAAAACCTGAGAAATGTGGTCTTTGCCTTTTTTACATTCTTGGAAAATAACTGATGCCTTATTTTAAAAACAATCAACTGGGCGTGGTAGCTCATACCTGTGATGCCAGCACTTTGGGAGGCCAAGGTGAGACCATCACTTGAGGCCAGGAGTTCAAGACCAGCCTGCGCAACATGCCAAGACCACGTTTCCACAAAAAAATAAAAATAATTAGTCAGGTCTGGTGGCATACTCCTGTTGTCCTAGTTACTCAGGAGGCTGAAGTGAGAAGAGTGCTTGCTTGAGCCCAGGAGGTCAGGGCTGCAGTGAGCCATGATCATGCCACTGCATTCCAGCCTGGTTGACAGAGTGAGATCCTGCCTCTTTAAACAAATAAAAAGGAAAAAACAATTATTTTTTAAAAATTTTGCAGGATTTTACATGTGCTTTTGCCATATTGCATGTTGCTGAAAAGCGTTACTAAGCACTGACAAGGGAGTCTTCCTCAGTCAGTATGTTGAAATGCATGTTTCTTCCCACAAATAAGAACTGATTTGATTTTAAATGATTTTTGATTTTTTTGAGACAGATTCTCTGTCACCTGAGCTCGAGTGCAGCGTCACGATCTCAGCTCACTGCAACCACGCCTCCCAGGTTCAAGTGATTCTTGCACCTTAGGCTCTTGAGTAGCTGGGACTATAGTCATGTGCCACCACACCCAACTAATGTTTTTGTATATTTTATAGAAATGGGGTTTTACCAGGTTGGCCCAGCTGATCTTGAACTCTTGGCCTCAAGAGATCCGCCCATAGCCTCCCAAAGTGCTGGGATTACTTGATTTTAAATGATTTTAATCAGCAGTGGTTTGAAAGTAAATTTAAGTGACTAAGAAGTGACTGAGTTCCTAAATTATTTACTCCCAATAAATAAGTATTTTCTTATTTGAAAGGCATTAAGGTGTTTTCCGGTAAAATTTTTTGGTATAAATTGTTTCCATCCAGTTTAATTTATGGTATGCTTGTGTTTTTGCTTTTGCATTTGGATCTTTGGCCTTTGGGATATCTGATAAATTTTAAAATATGCTATTCAATGAAATGAGTTTGTCCCTTGATATCATGTTTACCTAAATGAAGTCTTAGGTACTGATATTTTAGAAGGAGAACTGACTTTGAACTTATTTCCTGGGTTCTAAACTCAGCACACCACTAATTTGTGTACTGGGGTACTTCACTGTTCCAACTGCTGTGGCTTTTGCTGCCACTGTGGCTGTTTGCTGTCACATATTGATCGATGGCTGTATAGCAAACACTACCATAGAGCCATCGATCAGTATGTGATAGTGAATATGTGAGTATTTTTTTATGGCTCAAATCCAACAGCTTTACCAGGGAAGTAGCTTATCTTCATTTTGCGGGAATGAAGCCTGAGAGAGATTGGGTAATTTGCCCTAAAATTTGCCCATAACTAGGTTATGCCCTGTGGTTTTCAAGCTGCTCAGATTTTCTCTCTCTAAAAGGGTCTGATAGTACTTGTATGAGAGGGTAAGCCAACTACTTTGCTAAGGCTACAATGAGCAACATTTCTGTTTTAAGACTTAGAAGGAACGTATTCATGACCCAGCTCAGACACCACCTCCTCAGCAAAACCCATTCAGTTCTTCCTTAAACAGACGGATTTGTTCTTCTCTGGGTTTCTCTAACAGACACATGCAAATCTGCAAGAGCCAGAAATGTTTCATTTGTGTTTTTGTTCTTTTACCTCACTATTCTCCCCTCCCCTACCCCTCCAAGAAGAAGAAACTAGCATGGTGCCTGCCACTTGGCATGAAATAACAGAGTCTGTCACATCTAACAAATTAACCAAATGGATCTTTTGTAAAGTCTCTTCTTTATTATGTTTTGGAAAATAGAGTGCAGCTAATTTGTCCAGGGCCTTTTGTATGAATATGAGCATCATCAGCTAGCAGCTTTTTCTTGAATAGCAAGCTATGTTAAGTCACAAAGCGTAAAAGGAGAAAAATAAATAATGATTATGAATGAAATTGTGCTTTTTTATACTTTTCATTATTGCAAATTTAAATATTTTAACTTGGTTATTTTTTAAATATATAAATTATAAAAATAAAATTATAAGTTTATTATTCCCTATAGGCACATTTCAGGTTATAAGCAAAATCTTGTTCTAATTGCTTTTGATGGCTCTAGTTTTTTTAAGCTATTATCTTTATCTTATTATTGTTTTACCAGGGTATTTAACTAGACCTTTAAGATACTGTGTGGGGTTTTTATTGGTGTGTTTCAAATTTCTGTAATAGAGTTTGCTCTATGTAAGAAGATAATAAATACTTATGGACTTGATAAAAGTTAGCACTTTTCCTTCCGATCAAAAATTGTCTGGAATTCCGAAATAGAATTTTAAAACAAATTTAGATTCATCAAATGATAGAAGACAGTAATTTATTTTTGATGGCATGGTTTACTGTGAGAATCTCGTGTATAAACTTCCTTGATTTCCCATAAAACTTCCGATAAGCATTTTTAAGTACAATGCTCCTCAAATTTCTTCTGAAGAATTGCTGATTTTAACATATTACTGTTAGGCAGTTAAAAAAAAAAAGGGGGGTGGGGTTGGGGAGGTGTTTACTGCCTTTTGTATAAACCCAAGGAACTTTGAACTTTACAACTTAAATTTGAATCACAGTCTAGATGCCATTTCTTCTATAGCTTGGATGCAATTAATAGAACTTTCAACTCATGCTTTGTGCATAGCCCTTTAGGTCTCTTTCTTTTTCTTGATTTATAGTTTTCATTTGTGTGTTTTTATTTGTCTTGTATCTTTTTTCCTATTTGCTGTTTATTTGATTAACATTTGAATCTAAGTATGTAAGACTGTCTATACCACTGTCTATCCTGTGCTCTCCAACACAGTAGCCACCAGCAACATGTGGTTATTGGGTACCTAAAAAAGGGGTGGTGTGAGTGAAGCTGTCTGTAAGTGTAAATTACGCACTGCATCTCAGACACTTGGTAGGAAAAAGAATGTAAAGTTTATTGTGAATAAAGTAAAATTGTGAATAAAATTGCTTGCTGAAATGACAGTAGTTTGGATATATTATCATATCTTGTCCCCAGTTTATTAGCGTTCTTCCGTGGGGAAAGAGGAGTTACTGGCAGTAAATTCTTTTGGTGAGACAGTGGAGGTGTTGCTGCCATTGCTACTATTCTCCCTGACCTGTTTTGTGTCCTAGTATATCCCACGGAGAGTAATAACTGAAAGTTGAATTTAGGATTGCTCCTGGCTTTGAGGCTTCTGCCTGATGGCTAAAGGATTTAAAATATAAACCAGTATATTTATATTACTTGTTTTTCTTTTAACTTGTATCTTTATTAAATTTCAGTATTTAGATTATGACAGTGATATTAGCTTAGACTTGAATGTACTCAGATGTATAAAGGGGCCAGGCAAGTAACAAAGGAATGAATTCATCCTATGTTACACAATGTAGAATGATACATGTGTTGTGCAACAAGTATATGCCCTCTCTAGAGGGTGGGTAACCTTATTCCTGTTTAGCTGATTGTGGTCTTATGGGTATATATGGACTTGTGTTGCCAGATCTTTCAGTTTTCTAAGAAGAGCCAAAAATCTGGATTTTTAAGATTCTTAAACCTCTCAATTTTTAAATACTGATAAATAATGCAAAATTTAAAAATACTTATGCTGGTCAAACTAAATATAGCTGTGTTCTGAATGCTACTGCTTTGTAACTTCAGACTTAAGAGTTTGCTTCTTGGGAATAAATAGAGGTTTTAGGTATTTTCGATGACCTAATTAAAGTATACCAGTTATGAAAAGAGTCTTGGTAAGCTCCTGTTGATGAATGACTTTTAAGTTTTACACCTTTTAGAGAATATTAATCTCAAAGTAGTGAATAATTGTCTTTTAGTTTGTTTTGAAATACTGTTTCAATGTACTTTTTGAGTATGTTTTTGTAGCATACTCTTATTTTATATATGGAAGTGATTCTGCTCTTTATTTTTTCTTACACACATTTCTGTAGTTATTTTAATGTGAATTGTTAACATTTAGAAAAATGCTTGTGTCAGATTGCTTGTCTCATCTCACAGAATTCATTTGGTGAGAATGACATGACACACCCTGTTCTGGTGTGCGTACTGTTGAGAAGAAGTATGATGGGTTGTTTTCTGAGATTTCCTGGCTCTGTTTCTCTCCCCCCACTTTCACCTGAACTTACTTTTTTTTTTATCTCTCTGTCCCTCTCCTGCTTGGCCGAAATTCCACTACCAGCAGTTTCTCTAGTGTGAGCCTTGTGCTTGGAGAGTTCATAGGAGCTCCAGGTTTCTCCAGCCCCAGCCCTCACTCCAGGCCTGTCTTGTACTCCCCAAGTCCTGGAGAGGACTAAATACTTCCTAATTTGAGCTGCTATCTCCAGTTTGCCCACAGCGCTTCCAGTGAATACCTGTTGGCTGTTTGGGATTCTCCTGTTCTCAGATTGCTCAGATGCTCTGAGGCTTCTCTCTGCTTCTTCAACAGATACTCATAATACCTAGTTCTTGAGGCTGGATGCTACTTGGGGTGGTTCACAGAGAATACTTTTCCACTAAGTTATGTCATAAATGTTTCCCATGGGTTTTTGGATTTGCTATCTAGTTGCTCTGTTTGTGTGTGTTGAGGGCAGAGGGAATCAGGAAGGTCTAAAACTGCTGTTTCTGTCCTCCCAGAAAATCCAGATGCACTAAATTGATAACCTGATGAGTGGTGGCAAAAAGTCAGACAGTCATGTTTGAATAGGTTTACAAATTATATTTAAGAAAAATAGTATTTTTTTCTGTAAAAGTAGGGAAAAGGCTAAGCAGTTATTCACTGCCTCTTATAAAAAAGCCTTTACCAGAAAAAAAAAAAGAAAACTTCAAGAAAAAACTGATTTAGCTCATAATGTTGAAAGTGATTTGTATTCCTGGCACTTATAAACTCCCACTCCCAACCAGAGACACATTGTTTGAGCCAGAATAGGTTGTATCACTAACCTTTTGTGGGTTTTGTAAACCATTGAAGGATTACATGAATTACCATGTAATCCTGTTCAGACTTGATAAGACATTTACTGAATATTGCTTGTTCTTATTCCCTAGGTATAAAGAATAATAACACTTTATTCAAAAGAGCTTTATGGAGTAATATTTACTAAGGGCCAGTTTGTTCAGTTTTATACACAGAAAGGCAATACACTGTTGAAATACACATCTGTTTCAAATTCACATATCTATAAGACACTACTCTCTTTAAAGGAAAATATGTATGCACACTGCTTCATATGGATTTGCAACAGTACAGTGATCCTGAATTTCGGAACTTAACTTTCAGTATAAAAAGTTTAGTTCTCCACCACATGGAATTTCAGCCACATGCTTGAGTAATTTATATAAAGATTTAAAAAATAGATGGGATTAAACTAAAAACAAGATGGGAAAGTTACTCCTAAGTATAAATACTGTGTTCTATGACATTAATATATATTTCTGTTTGAAGGTCTCAGCCAGTTTCTTCTCCAGTCATCCTTCAGTTTGGTCATGCAGAGACCCTTCTTCCACTGCTTTCTCTCATGGGCTACTTCAAAGACAAGGAACCTCTAACAGCTTACAATTACAAGGAACAAATGCATCGGAAGTTCCGAAGTGGTCACATTGTACCTTATGCCTCAAACCTGGTATTTGTGCTTTACCACTGTGAAAATGCTAAGACTCCTAAAGAGCAGTTCCGAGTGCAGATGTTATTAAATGAAAAGGTGTTACCCTTGGCTTACTCACAAGAAACTGTTTCATTTTATGAGGATCTGAAGAACCACTACAAGGACATCCTTCAGAGTTGTCAAACCAGTGAAGAATGTGAATTAGCAAAGGCTAACAGTACATCTGATGAACTATGAGTAAATGAAGAACATTTTAAATTCTTTAGGAATCTGTAAGGAGTGATTGCATGCTTGTAATAGGTAGGCAATCCCTTGATTACGGAAAGCTTTTATATTACTTGAGTGTTTCTGTCTTTTCACAGAAAAACATTGAGTTTCTCTTTGGGTTTGGACATGAGATGTAAGAAATGATTTTTCACTGGAGCAGCTCTCTTAAGGGGAAACAAATCTATTCAGAGAAATAGCTGGCCCTGCAAATGTTTACAAAATGAAATTCTTCCTACTTATATAAGAAATCTCACACTGAGATAGAATTATGATTTTATAATGACACTTGAAAAATGCTGGAGTAACAAAACATCTCAGTTGGACCATCCTTAACTTGATTGAGCTGTCTACGAACTTCACAGATTGGTCTGCAGTTCTCTCTTCTTTTCCTCAGGTGGGACAGTTCTAGCATTGTCTTTCTGAATCAGGAATATTGTGATAAGCTGGGAGTATCACTTTGGAAGAAGGTAACGTCTCCAGATGAGAATTTGAAACAAGAAAGAACGTTGTAAAAGGACACCTTCACTGAAGCAAGTCAGGAAGTACAATGAAAATAAATATTTTTGGTATTTGGTATTTATAAAATATTTGAACATTTTTTCAAGAATTCCTTTTTACTTCTAGGAAGTCTCACAAGACCATCTTAAATTATTATTATATCTGTTTGGACAATTAGCAGCAAGTCAGATAGGTAGAATCAAAGTTTTTCAAATCCATTGCTTAGCTAACTTTTTCATTCTGTCACTTGGCTTCTATTTTTATATTTTGCTATTTTATGAAATGTATTTTTTGGTTGTTTGATTTTTCTTTCTTTCTTTATAAATAGTTCTGAGTTCTGTCAAACACCATAATAGTATTTGGTATAATAAAGAAAATTCTTATAACTTTGCTACCAGGTCTTTTCTCCTCTCCATGTCAAAATACAATCAATAATTTACTTCAGTTGATAAAATTGAAAAAATCAGTTTTAGTCTTTGAAAAAAAAAATGGCAATAAGATCTTTTTTATCACCCACAATCGAAATATTTTCTAGTTAATGCTTAGTCATTTGAGTTTTTCAGCCAATGAAGTCATCATATGCTAATTTAGAGAAAAGACAAAGATTTTAAATGCTTTCTCTATTAGTAAGAAAACCTCATGTTACTTTTGGTTTGCAAGATATAACCCAAGGATACCTTTAAAATGATATATTAACTGTTGGGTTATGTGACCTTGCTAAGACCTTTTTGAATAGATCTTCTAAGATTAAAAAAAAGTGGCGCTAATGAGTAAGTAAAAGAAGCCAACAAACACTGGGAGCTGTAAATGTGGTATACGTGCTATGAAAAGATGAAGGAGGACCATTTCAACATGGGATTTTCAGAAACTGAATTATTCCAGAATGGACATGATATAGATTAAATCAGATATTATCTTCATAACACAAATTCTAGAAAGAAGATACAAATGTTACAAAGAAAGGATCCTGGGTTGAAGTGACCTTGGGAAACATGGGGTTCTCCTATGGAATGTCTCTGGCTTTTAATGTGCTATTGTGTGCATTGTCACTAAAGGAGGCATTATAGGAGATTACATTTTTTTTCTATCTTTCTTGACCTGAGTAGATCCTCATTTACAGTCATCACAAATTGTAACTTCACAGCAGGAAAAGAGATGTCATATTCTTCCAATGAAAGATTTATAGTTTGAGTTCCATACTGGAAAACTTGGGAGGAGGTTAACTTTAAAAAACTTTGTTTAACTATTTTGTCATTACTGAAATAATGTATTTTAAGATAAAAGGATTCTTAATTTTATTATTCTTAAACTAGCCTCAATTCAGCATCTTCCATGTATCGCATTCTGTGACTCACCACACCCTATAGCCTGATAGGAACCCAATGGCATGTGTTAGTTTAATCCAAAGTCTTTCAAAGTACATTCTCATTTACAGGTCTATAACGATTTACAATCTATGACAATTGTAAATGAGAATGTACTTTGAAAAATTTTGGATTAAACTAACACATGCCATTTGGGTTCCTTTCAGGCTATAGGGTCATGGAATTAAAAACGAGGAAAAATTGTACTCAATTTTAATTTGATCAAATAAAAAATAGAATTGTCATAGTTTTATCTTAAAATACTGTTTTGTAATTTAGTATTCATTTCTTTAAAAAAATGGAAATGCAGAGATCCTTGATCTTTTGATCAGAGATGTTCAAATGAATGATGTTTCATAAAATAGACGATTAGCTGTTAAATGCTGATAGTGCATTAATACTGCTGATTCTGCAAAGTTCTGGTGTTCTCATTTCTTAAAAAAAAATTATAAATATGCAGACAAGAAAATAAAATGATAAGCACCCATATCCATCCTGTTTTATCAGAATTAACATCGTAACATTTGTTTTAGATTTAAATAAGAGCTGTTTTGAGGACTTTTGTATACCTCTATGATTTTACTATCTCTAAACCCTACCTAGAGGTAACCATCAACATAAAATTCAGTATTCATCATTACATTGCATGCTTGATTCTGGAAGCTTGTAGTATTGTGGGAGTTTTAAATTTTTCTATAAAAAGATTTATCATTCTCTATAATTCTTGAATGACTCATGTATTTTACTGGTCTATTTGTTTTTCAAGACTTTTAAAAATCCTGATGTTTGTTGCAAATTAGTACCTTCAGTTTATCAATGTCTGTTGGGTACTTTCATATACAAACACTATACTTTTAGTCTGTGGGCATATAAAGATGAATGAACTTAGTTGTTTTTTTATTTTTTACATTCAAGGAGTTTATCTTAAAAGATCTGAAAACATTTATTGTCTGACACATTAACTTAATATTTTGTATACTTTGAATACTTTTTAAAATATCAAAGACTATGAAAGTTTTATAGGAATTAAATTTCATTGTTCCACAGGACCTTATAGTCATCTTTAACTCTGTAAAGATGTATTTTAAATATTTCATATGAAACTACTGGATGGAGGTTAGGTGTGGTCCATTTTTGCTAGTTTTACAGAAGTAGTGATACTGTTCTGGTGTTATTCTTATTTAGGAAATGTCTAAAACGAGAATCTCAAGATAAAAACTAAAGGTATTATCTCTGTTAGGATAAGTGAAGAGTTGAACATTGGAAGATAGTCTTTGGCTAACAAGAGTTCATTTGTAATAGGTGACCAAATTACTCAGTTATGCCAAAATTTAATCTTTATTGGTTCAGCATTTTGGCTGATTAATTTCTGTGGACATTAGCCATTTTTTCTGTCTCATCTACAGCTACATGTGCATTGTATTATGGCTACTGTTTTCTGTGGTCATGTGACTATCTAAAACAGACAAATTAGAAAACCAGGCCCTTAACCTAATTTTCATAATGCAAATACTGACAAAAAGCTCCAGGGAGCAAAGCTGCTCAGACAGAAGAGAAAAAAACACTATCTTGTCTCACCAAAACTAGA
>CAUYLG010048596.1:0-53087 GCA_963573385.1 Cacajao melanocephalus
GTATGTAATCTTTGTTTTGGGAAACTGTTTTTTAAACTGTCACCAAAAAAAAAAAAAAAAAAAAAAAAAAAAAAGGAGAGAGAGAGAGAAAGAAAAAGAAAAGGTCAAAAGAAACAATATCACAGGAGAACAGAAATATCAATCAATACATTGATTTTATGTGTAGGAGGATGCTGTGAAGAAATGGCATTGCTTTTACCGTAACAGGATATTCTTACTACATGAATGTTGCCATACTTTATTGACTTATTGACTGAAATTTACAAAACTCTCTTCTCACCAGAATTACCAGGGACACATTGCTGAGATTTTTCATTCTGATATGGTAGACTTGGAGTGAGGCTTGGAAATTTAGCCACAGGGAATTGGTCAAATTACGGCACATTATTGAGCTGAAATCATATATCCATTAGCAGTGAGGTAGAGAAGACTATTTAATGACCTAGGAAGTCATTCATGGCATCTTAAATGAAAAGTGGTGGTTATAAAATAATACAATGTAATTTTTTTAAGTAAGAGGAATTTTTACACACACACATACAAACATACCCAAACTGTTAAAAATAATTAGTCATGTGTATAATGAAATGATTCTTTTTATTTTATTCCTTTTGATTTGTTGCATTTTTCTAAATTTTTTGTACTTTTAATGTGTTGGTTTTGTACTTATTTTTAAACTGTCATTTGGATCCTTTCCTTTATAGGGGTATAATTGCAAATTAGAAATTCCATAATGAAGATACATTTTTAACAAAAGAATTCTTCTGTTTTCATTTAAAACATCCACATGGAAACATTAGCTAGGTGAGGTTTATGACTTGAGATGAGCCCTTACAAATTGGTGAAACAGTGATTGTTCAGGATATACTGTAAATCTAACCCTGATCTGTACTTCCACTAAGAACTCCTCCATTTAGCCTTCTCCGGGTCCTTTAGAGGAGACGGCATTCCCTTGTGCAGGAGGGGCAGTGGTTACACGTATTTGCATGTTTATTTTCTAACATGATCTTTTTTCGAATGATCTATCCCCACATGGGATGGCTCCAGGGCCTCACAGGTTGCCTCTCCAATTAAATAGTTTCACCAAGTTCATTAGTCATTTTCCCAAATGTATTGAATTTACATTTCAGACTTATTTATTGAGTTGGCTGCTACATTAACACCATACTAGAGACTTGAGAGAAATGAGGCTTAACCTTTCCAGCAAAACTCACATTAAAATTTAATTGCCTTTGTGATAGTACCAGCCTGGCCATCATGGTGAAAGTCTGTCTCTACTAAAAACAAAAATTAGCTGGGCATGGTGGCAGGCACCTGTAATCCCAGCTACTTGGGAGGCTGAGGCAGGAGAATCACTTGAAACCGGGAGGCGGCGGTTACAGTGAGCTGAGATTGTGCCATTGTACTCCAGCCTGAGTGACAAGAGCAAACTCCGTCTCAAAAAAAAAAAGTGTGACTTTTAAGAAGTGATTAAGCCATTAGGGTTCGACTCTCATGAAATGGTTAGTGTCAATAGAGTAAGTTGTTATAAAAGTGAGTCTGGCTGTCTCCGTCTCTTGCTCTTGCACGTGCTTGCCCTCTGCCTTCTGCCATGGTAAGACATAGCAAGAAGGTCCTCACAAGATACTGTCCCTCAACCTTGGACTTCCCAGACTCCAGAACTGTAAGAAATTAATTACCGTTCTTTGTAAATTACTGAGTCTCTGGTATTCTGATGTAGCAACACAAAACAGACTAAGACACTCTCTAAACAGTGCCCCTAAAACTTGATTTAGGTAGAGAGATGAAGATTTTTAAAAATCTGTAAGTTCAGTGTAATATGAATGATGATGGTAAGCTTAGAACATGAGATTGGAGGGATGTTTGTCATCCTTGGCTACACAGAAGAATTTACTCTGGAGGCTTTTTAAAAAATAGAGATGTCTTGTTCCTACCGCTAGAACATTGAATTACTAGATGTAGGGTGAGGGCCCAGTATCCATAGGTTAAAAACCTTCCCAGGTGATTCTGATCTAGGGCTGAGTTTGAGGTCCACTCTATGACAGCAATTAATTCTGTCTATGATGTTCCAGAATGTAGCAGTAAGGAAATGCTGGTTGAATAGAATCTGGGAGGTCGAATACAAGTTTGATGTCAATAGATAATATAACAGAAAAAATAGGGGGATTCAAAGTCAAGATGCCTGGCTAGGACTGGGTTGATGTGGGAATTTGGAAGTGGCTTAGCACGGTGGAAGCATGGAGGCCATAGGGCAGGTCTCATGTGTTCAGGAAGAGAACACAGAGAGGGTTCTGGAAAGGGCATAGAGGTTCTGGACAGGATCATCTAGAATATCTAGGTTGGGTCTAGAATGTGAGGGGCCAGAGCTTATCACGAACCAAGTGTGTGTGGGCATTAGGGATCCAGCCAAGCCTATAGTATAAGGGAGAGACCTGGTCCCAGTGCCTGTGCTGGGGTGGAAAGAGGCCACAGACAGTGGAGACTCCTGGGCGGGACGCAGGAGACGTCGCTGAGGCAGAAGTCACAGGAACTGGCCACTGTGAACAGTGTGTCATCTATCAGCAATATCACTTCTGGAATTGTTTGAGCTTTCACTTTTGTATTCTTTCCTCAAATGTCAGAGCATTTCTTTGCATTCACATAGCCCCAGTTATTTTACCATTTCTGAATACATCTGGATAATACTAAATGAGAGAGAAAAAACTGTCATGACAATAGAATGAGGTTATATAAATATATATATATGTGTGTGTATATGTATGTATACTGTTTTTTGTATTTGTGTGTGTATATATATATATGTATATATACATATATATATATTTTTTTCTTATCATCAACAATCGCCTTCCCTAGAGCACTTTCTGAGTATAAATCTGTGAGCTTTGTAAGTGCAGCACCGGGAGAATTTCTGGAGACCAGTCTCTGCCTTTGTTTCTTTGTGCTCTCTTACTTGACATTTCTGAATGCAAATATGTCTGACAAGTGTAAATAAGGGTGTCACAGCTCAGAATAGTACCCATTTCCGCCTTGCCATCTCTTATCATGTATGTATGTGTTCAGGGATGAATGTGCCATTTTCATCTTCTAATATTTTCACAGTTGGAGTTTTTTACAGAGTGCAATGGCGAGTTCTGGGGTTTCCGAGGTGAAGAAATGGATCTGCTTTTTATCCTTGCAGAATTCAGTGCGTTTGCAAATACCTTGAAAATATGCCAAAATCAAAGAAAGGAATACTCAGTGTTCAGCCAGTGGACAGAAGAAGCGTCTGCTGCACAGTACTTCCGGGTCGGGAGGGTTATCCTGGGTGGAATAAATTGATTTGTTTCAAGGTGTGCCTGTGAACACACCTGGGCAGGGTGGGTGGAGAGGAGATAATCGATATTCTATTGCAGTGGTTCTCAGAGTGTGGCCCCCAGACCAGCAGCATCAGCATTACCTAGATTTAAATCCCGTTCTGCCACTTACGACATTGTCAGGACTTGGGCAAGTTGCTGGATCTTTCTGAGCCTCAGCTTCCTCATCTGAGGAACTTAATTCACCTGATTGTCATGATGCATTAATTTAATTAGTTGAGACTGTGAAGCACTTAGCATGGTACCTGGCATATGGAAGATCTACCAAATGGTGGCAGTTATGATAATATTTCTTACCAGTGTTCAGGGATTTATAGGCACCACATCACCCAACTGGCTTGCCTCTGTTTCCATCAGGATTACCACAATCACTGCCTTCTGCGCCACCTCCACCTCCCCCAGAATTTCTATCCAAGTTCTGTTTTCCTGTGGAGGCTGATGGGGCTCATCCACGCAGGCCATCTCTTTTGGCCCTGGCTCCTTTCTCTCTTGACTCTATAATTTTTTTCAGACAGGGTCTTGCTCTATTGCTGAGACTGGAGTGCACTGGTATGATTGTAACTCACTATCACCTCCCACTCTTGGGCTCAAGTGACCCTCCTACTTTAGTTCTGGGATTGCAGGTGTGAACCATCCCAACTTGTCTATTATTCTCAATCTCTCTGATAACTTCTGATTTAGGAAGAGACCTTGAGTGCTTATCTCACCAATATCTAGGCCTGAATCTACTGTAGTAGACAGTAGAGCAGTAGCCAGAAGTCTGGGATCTACTTAGAATTCTGTGCTTTACATATAGGACCAACATGGCCAGGTCACTGTGCCTCTCAGAGACTCAGCTTCTCTGTTTGTGAAAGACCGCATCTGCCTTGACCAAAGTGCCCGTCAGAACTAGATGCTCCTGACTGTGCTGACTTTGTGGGTTGTTTACAGCCCCCCCTTTTCTCTTTTGCTTATAGTTTTATGGTTGCATTTCTTAACAGCAGAACATGATGCAAGAGGACAGCCACTTACCACAGAGCCATCCTCCAGAATCACATTGACTTTAGAGACAAGGTAATGTCAGCAGCAGGTTATTAATCTCACGCATCTCAAAAACCTTTTTGCGACCACAGTGAAAATGAAGCTTTAGTAGAATGACCGTATGACCCAGGAATTCCCCTCCTAGCTGTATACCCAAAAGAATTGAAACAGGCATTTAAGCAAATGCTTGTACACAAATGTTCATGACAGCACTATTCAAAATAGCTAGAAAGTGGAAACAGTCCAAATGCCCATCAACTGATAAATATATAAGCAAAATGTGGTATGTTTGCATATGGAAAATATTATGAATATTATTCACATTTGTATTATTCATAAGAAGGAGTGCAATGCTTATACATGCTTCAACATGGATGAACCCCGAAAACATGCTAAGTGAAAGAAGCCAGTCACAAAAGATCATGTGATTCCATTGACGTGAAGCATCAGAATAGGTAAATTTATAGAGACAGAAAGTACGCTAGTGGTTGCCAGGGATGAGACGGAAAGGGAAATGGGAAGTGACTGCTTCATGGGGACAGAGTTTCCTTTGGGGGTGATAAAAATATAACCAGATAGAGGTAATGGTTGCCAATGTCATGAATGTATTAAATGACACCATACTGTATACTTTAAAATAGTTAATGGTTAATTTGATGTTATGTGAATTTATCTCACTAAAATTATTAACCTTTGAGTGCCAGGAACTCGAGAGACTGAATCCACTGTTTTGGTGCATTGAACAGTTTAGGAGCTTCATTGCTACATAATAAATAGCTCTTCATGAGACACTCTACTTCATTTTCTTCATAGACTCCACAAGTACATGCATTTATTTCCTTCATGAAATGGATATGAATGATGCGTTGTAGCCAACACATTATACAACTGTTGTCCAGGGTTCTTCTATCTCTTAAATAGCCAAACTGTTCAAAACACTAAACAGCTTATCTCTGAGGCAACAGTACTATTCCAAAGACTTGGCAGTATGGGATCTAGTTTCATTTTTTCTCCTTAAGTAGCTATGGGATCTTAGGCAAAACGCTGAACTTCTCTAAGCCTCACAGTCTAGTCCACTGATATAATAATTGTAGATCCATGGTCTTCGAGCTTTGCAGCCTTACTTCCCCAGGAAGTGTATGGTAGAATATTGAAATAATTATCCCAGTAATCACGCCTCCCTGTATCCACACCTACATAGTCATAGAGCTGCTTCTTTCATCAAGAGGCATTCTAATTTTTGCCCCTTACATCTGCACTGGCTTTTTGACTTGCTTTGACCAATAGAATATGACCGTGGTGATGCTGTTTGAGTTCCAGATCCTAGGCCATAATGAGCCTTATAGCTTTTCCTCTCAATTTCTTGGAGTCTGTTGATGGCCATACTGTGAAGGAGTCTAGCCTGCTAGAGTTCAGAGATCACATGGAGAACTGAGGCACCTCAGCCAATAGCCAGCACCAACAACTGCCAGACCTGTGAGGGAGGCCATCTGGGGTCTTCCAGTCCAACCAACCCTCCTGCTGAATGCAGAAGCATGAACAAATCCAAGCAAGACCAGGAAAGAAACTGCCCAGCCCTCCCACAGAATTGAGAGAACTAATAAATTGTTTCTGGTTTAAGTCACTAAATTTTGTTGCATCTTTCCTTCTGTTTTCTCTAACTACTGTTGCATAACAATAGTTATAGTTGTATGCAATTACATACAACCACATGCAAGTATATACAACTGCATGGTATTGTTATACAACAACAGTTAATGATAACAGAGGGAAAGATGCATGAAAAGTAGTGATAAATAGGCCCCCTGCTCCAAGTTGGTTTGCACGTGGCTTTCCATTCTTTGTCATCTGCATTCTGCTACTGAGCCCATCAGTGAAGTTTTTATTTTGGTTATCATATTTTTCAATGCCAAAATTTCTATTTAGCATTTTGTTATATCATCTGTTTCTTGGCTGAGACTTCCTATTTTCCATTGGTTTTCGCGGTGTTCATGATTGCCAGTTGTAACTCTTTGAATAATAGTTACTTTAAAAGTCTTTGTCATATTGTTCTGACCTCTACGTCATGGTAGTGTTAGTTTCAGCTGATTATCTTTTCCCATGCGAGTTGAGATTTTCCCAGTTCTTCTTGGTTGGGTTTGGGCTGCAAGTTCCCTCCCCATAGTTAGTCTTCTGAGGGCTATGTTTCATATGTCAGCTCATTTTTCAAAGCCTTGCCAGTGCTATTTGGATCTGTCCTTTGTGTATGTCACCCAGTGGTCAATCTGGTACCTGGGCAGAGTTCTCAAAGTTTTGGTATACTAATTAGCATCAGATCCATGCATTTGCAGGTGGAGAATGACTCCAGGAATTTAAAAGAAAGTGCATGGAGCTGCTTTGCTAAACTCCTTCCTCTCTGTGATACCTTTTAGTTCCCTGTGACCACTTTTCAGTCTATTGCCAACAGGATTACTCTGCCATGTACTTCTATGACTTTGCCTGCATGTTGACCAAGCAGAGAGGGGACCGAGAGAGAAGAAAAAGCACTGGGGCTTAGCCCAGTCTTTGGAATGTCAGTTCCACTGAATGGGGAGGAAGGTTTCCTTTCCTTATAGTTTGGGGTAATGCAGGCTGATGTTACCAATACCACAAGATTCTTGAGGACAGGAGTGTGGAAGAAGGGAGGAAAAGGAAGGGAAATGGAGGGAAGAGAGGAGGGGGAAAAGAGAGAGACACAGAATTTTCACACCCTGACTTTTAGGAATTTACTTTCCCGCTGCTAGAGCCAGAACTAGAGGGTATCTCAGGAGCTCTCTTTATACCCTGGTGCCCATTTCTGGTGTGCTGACTTTAGGCCAGGGTTTACTGGAGGAAAAAGAGGAGTAAGTTCACTGTTGGTTGGGTAATATTTCAAATCCCAGTCTTATTTCCTGATATGGTTTGGCTGTGTCCCCACCCAAACCTCATCTTGAATTGTAGTTCCCGTAATCCCCACATTTCCTGGGAGGGCCCAGTGGGAGGTAATTTAATAATGGGGAGGTGGTTACCCTCATGCTATTCTTGTGATAGTGAGTGAGTTCTCATGAGATGTGACGGTTTTATAAGAGGCTTTTCCCCTTTTGCTCGGCACTTCTTCCTGCCATCATGTGAAGAAGGATGTGTTTGCTTTTCCTTCTGCCATGATTGCAAGTTTCCTGAGATCTCCCAGCCATACTGAATTGTGAGTCCATTGAACTTCTTTCCTTTATAAATTACCCAGTGTAAGGTATGTCTTTATTAGCAGCGTGAGAACGCACTAATACATTTCCTAATCTGCCTGACATTCTTAACTCTTTGGAGTCCTTAAGTAGTTGCTCTAGGCATTCTGTACAGGTGTTAACAGCTATATTCAGTGAGAGTGAAAGCAAGAGAGAGAGGGGGTGAAGCGGGCTTCCTCCAACCCACCCAGGACTGGACACTGTCTAAAAGCCACCTGTATATGCTCTGATGGATGAGAGTAATGGGTAAGAGACAAAGGTGTGACCAGAAATGGCGGGGTTTGTACAAAGCGCCTTATATGTCATATGCCTTGAGGTGCCCAGCAAATAACCTTGCTTTGCCACTGGGACATGCCTGGTTAACAATTATGAAGTAAACATTCCCAGTGAAGAGGATCTGCTATGATAGATGGGCAGGATGAAGACAAAGAAGAAAAACTAGTTTATTTTTGACCTTATCTGGTCTTCAAGGTTGGGAGTAAGCAATCTTGTCAACCTAAGGTGGATTTCTTCCAGCTGAAATAAAATATAACTCTGAACTGCTGATTTCTTCTTCATGATTTGAGCATATTTCCTGGAGGTATTAGTTTTATTTAGGGAATATTCTCTGTCTGTATAGGGACTTAGCTTTACTCTCTAATCTATTTTCTATGATCTATTTTAAATTCTGATTACAACTTTAAAGACCACTCCCTAAACTACTAATGACACTAATAGCTTACATTATAAAAGTCTTTCACATACTTTTCACATGGATTGTATCACTTGACCATTTCATTTTTGTATCTTTTCATCTATAACACTGAAGATATTGGACTAGATAATCTTTAAGGTCATTCCCAGCTCTAACTTCATTTGATTTTACAAAATACTCTTCCCCTGCCTGCCTGAAATAGGTTCATCTGCCAGTGAAATGAAATAGGCATCCATCTGTTAGGGGTTATGAAGGTGATAATTAATCACATGGTTGATAATTAATTATGTCCCTTTCTTTCTTTGAGTGCTGAACCAATTTAGGAATAGACACAGAGGTCAGGAAGAAATCACAATATCAACTTTATTGTTGCTGTTTGGAGAACAGGGTTCAGACCTATGGCCAAATACAGTTGTCTAAATCTTCTGCTTCCAAACTGAACTTTTCCACTCACTTACATGCTGAACAACTGGTCTCCCAGACAAGTCCAGAGCCTGCCCCATAAGGTTCTCACATGGGGGACTCAAGGGCACACACTTGGGTGGGACTGGGCAGGCCGACCCCTCCCAAGCACATGCGCTATGGTTGCGCCATCCTATTTTCCAGAGTCATCATTAAGGTGAATCATTCCTGCTAAGGGGAAAAAAGAGAAAGACTAAGTGACCACTCTTACTGCTGCCGTCTCCAGGGAGTAAGTGTCTCCTCCCCTCTGAAAATTGAAGGAGAAAACTGACCCTACTTGAGTGTCCCAGGAATCCCCTGGGTTCCAGACAAACCAGGATGGTTGGAACCTCTCACTCCAAATCCACCAAATCCATCACCAACGCAAAATATTTTTAGTCCTTTTTTTGTTTGCTTACGTCATACTGCCAGAGCATTCTGGCATAATGTCTGGGAGTCTGTGGAGGATACTACTTTTTGACTAAATCCTTGTATTCTTTCTCATTGAAATTAACTATTTAAAAGGGCATTGAAATTGACTGCCTAAAAGCACAGGGGTTTAGAATGATCAATAACAATAGCTATTATTTACTGAGAAGCTTAGTATGGGCAAGCACCATGCTAAGGGCTTTCCACACACCGTTTCTTTTAATCTTCAATACAACCTTATGAGATAAATATTAACATTATTGCCTTTTTAGAGATGAGAGAATAAAGTCCCAGGAAGGTTGATAATTTACCTGGTTTTATACAACTAGAAATAAAAAGGCCAGGATAAGACCACTTAGTCTAACTTTGGAGCCTGCACACATAATCCCTGAAAGGCATTGCCCATGGGAAAGTTGGCTGAAATTGCTAAGGGAGATTTTTATTTCTCCAGGACTAAGGTTGGGATAAAGATGTTTTGGTTACTTAAACATCCCCATGAATACATGAGGTTGCATTGCACAGTGGTTACATTCATGAGTTCTAGAGCCAGAGAGCTGAATTGAAACTCCTGCTTGACCACGTACCATATACCTGCCATAGACATTTGTCCTGTTTGTCTTGAGATCTTGGGCAGGTTGCCTACAGTCTCTGGGCTTTGGTTTCCTTATCTATAAAAGTAGGAAAATGATAAGAGTAGTAGCTACTTTCTAGGACTTGTACAAGTTCAAGATGATACAATGCATATGAACTCTGTATATTAGCAAGGATTATTATTATTGATGGTCATGGGTCATAGTTTCCACCTCTACTATAACTTTAAAGCTTTTAGATCTTGATATTTTCATTCAGCCGCCTCCATGCAGTTTTAATGAAAATCCTTTCTTGGCCAGAGCACTGCTGGCTGAGAACTTCATTTGGAATCCATCCAGGAAACTGACCCCGCTAAAATCCAACCCATCTCCCCTTCTTGGAGTTTCTGTTAATTGCCATCTGGCTATTTTTAGTTTCTTCAGGTATGCCCTGGGTATAAGCAGGGAAAGTCCGTCCTGCTGAGGGCATGGGGCTGTGTGAGCTGTGGGGTTTTCATCTGGATATGTTTTGACATTTCATTTGTCAGGGCACTAGTTGCTGGAAACTTGTGAGAGTGAGCAGGAGCCGAGAGCGTATTATTTTTTTAAATCGGTATTTTCACAGAGGAGAGAATCCCCAGTTGCAACAGCTGCTTAGTGCATCGAAATGTGAGTTTGGCTTAGGCAGAAGGGATTTAGAGATTTGAAAGCTTAAGAGAAAACATAAATAAAAACAAACATGAAAGCAACCTGTGCAGACTGTCTGCTGATATTCAGATTTGCAGAGCCTGAGCTTTGGTTCCTCTGATGTGAATTTTCTTTGGTGTGGGCTTATCACCAGTTTGGTCAAAGGCCTTTGAGCCCGTTTCTAATCTGTTCTGAAATTCTCCCTCACTTTAAAACACTGCACACGCTAATGAGGACTGACCTTCATCACTGACCGGAATAAAGGCTACATCTTGGATCTGCCACTTAGTCCTCTCTGTAAATGCTTGCTTCCTTCCATTTCTTCTGACCCTCTACTTCTTGACCAGCATAGATGTTAACCCTGTGGTAGCAGAATCCTTGTTCAGAGGCTGTGGGGTTGGGGACAGGGAGGGTAGGAAAAAAAGGAAATTACTTATGATTCCTGCTAGGGGCTTCACATATCCTGTATAATTTAATCCTTGTGTGTTAGTCAGAGTTCCTAGTTGCCAGCATCAAAAACTAATTGTACTAATTTAAGGTGCGGGGAAAGGATTTCTTTAAAGGTTGCAGCAACATCAAATAATGAGTCTTAGAAGTTACATATCTGGAATAATTTTCAAAATCACGTTGCAGAATTGATCTCAGGAAGATAGCAGTGCAGCCAGACATAGACTCTGCAACGTGCACAACTTTCACTGAGTACCAGTCTTGAGTGTTGTCCTTAGAACTTCCCCTCTGATGCTATGGGATCTGGAGGTAGCTATGACCTCACCAGAGTGGATTCCGTGTAGTCGCTACATCTTCACACTCTGAGCTCCCATGCAAAGTGCATCTTCCTGGCAGAGCCTGGTCATGCTTGTGCTTTAGCTGACACCTTCACTTCCCTAGCAAGAGGCTGTTGCTGCCGTAGAATGTGGGGCATTCCCCAAACATAGGAAGGGAGTTCTGATGCCGAGAGGTACCAAAGAATGGCAAATGCCCCCTGCACTGTACAACAAACAAATCTAATACATATTGTTAGGCTAATAGTATAGATAAAGGGATTGGAGTTACAAAAAGTTAACTAACTTGGCTTTAGCATAAACAACTGCTACATGGTAGAGCTACATGCAAACTCAGGTCTGTCTGCATGCAAAGACTGTACTGCAGGATGATTTTAGGGGGTGACAGAAAGTCATTTGTTTTATGTTCTAGGTTGATAAACTGACATTTAGCTATGTGATTTTTGGAATCTGAGGGGAGCAGGACAGGATGGTAAAAAACAGTATCTGCTTACATATGTGTATTCTTTTTTCTATAGCTTGGGTTTTGAAGGCTGATTTAGTTTTCTGGAGGTGCCATAACAAATTACCACAGACTTAGTAGGTTACTGCAACTGAAATGTGTTCTTTCGTCCATCTGGAAGCTAGAAGTCTGGAATCAAGATGTCTGCGGGGCCATGCTCCCTCTGAAGGCTTTAGGGGAGGAGCCTTCCTTACCTCTTCCTGGCTTCTGCTGGTTGCTGGCCATCCTTGGTGCTCCTTGGCTTATAGACGCATCGCTCCAATTGCTGCCTCTGTTGTTACATGGCATTCTCCCAGTGTGTGTTTCTGTGTAAGTTTCTCTCTTCTCATAGTCACACCAGCCATATGGGATTTAGGGTCCACCGTAATTCATTATGACCTTATCTTGATGACATTTATGAAGACCCTATTTCCAAATAAGGTCATATTCACAAGTTCTGGACACCAATTTTGGGGAGATAGACACCATTTAATGCAGTATAGAGACTAGATTCATTAAGTTAGATATCACAATAACACATTCCGGAGACTAAACTCTGTCATAGAGGTAAAGAGAAAGTGATAGAAAATGAGTCTAGATTTTAACTGGTCTCTTTGGTCCCTTAAGCCCAAAGGGGACCCTCTGCACAGATCTTCTGCCTGTGAATGAAGCAGGAGTATATCTGTGCCAGAATCCCGAGCTTGAATAGAATTGCTTCCTGAAAGGTTAGTGGAGAAAGATGCCAGAGTCAGCAAAAGGAAATGCTTTCATTTGGTGTGAAAGCAAAGTGCAGCTCTTGGAGAGCCAAGAAGACTATGAATAAGCGTTGGTCACAGACTGGTTTTTAGGGTAATTGGGAAAAAGGAAGCTGAGGGCTTTAGAGTATAATGCAATAGGTGGATTTCTAACCAAGATATTTGTACTCAAAGCACATCTCTGCTCCTTTCAAGATGGCGACATGTGACCTTGATCTTTTTGAGGTTAATTTTAAAGCACGGTAAGAACACTTAACCACATGGTGGCTCTAAGAATCTAGTAAGCAACTTCTTGGAGAGTCTCAGCACAGCTCTGGAATGCTGCACGTGTGACTGGGGAATCAGAATCAGAAATCATGGGACCCTCAAAGATACAGCTTATCCAGGCTTGTGAGTCAGGGCTTTGCTGCTGTAACAATCAACTCCTAAATCTCAGTGTCTTTAATCCAACAGAGATTTATTTCTCTAGTTTGTATCATTCTCATCCAGGACCCAGGCTAATGGAACAGCCTCCATAAAAAGCGTTATTAGTTCCTGTTGTAGAGAAAAGGAAGACCTGGCAAATCACACAGCTAGTTCTCAAATCCTCCACCTGAAACTGGCCAGTATTACTTTTAACCATGTTATTTTGGCCAAAGCAAGTCATATGGTCACTCCTAATTTCAACAAATCAGGGAAATCAAATCTATATCTGCCCATAAGGAGAACCAGAAATATGTGGTAAATGGCACTATATATTACCTTTGCAAACTTGTAGGGACAAGTTGATAAGGTGATATTCTCAGTGCACCAGCTGTGCAGGGGAGGGGGTTAGAAAAAAGAGGGGCTAGATGGATTAATACTTTGCTTACAGGATTTCATTGAAATTAACTTCTGCCTGATGGATTGCCTATCCACTGAATGCAAAGCATTTTAGAAACTTCCTAGAGTTGAATTTCCAGCCTTTGCACTCTTCCTCTAAAACAGTGCCATGAAGGGCCAATTTGTGGTAACTATTGACTTTCTAAAGGCTTATGTATTACTATGTGTGACATAGTAATGTCTAAAATAGTAATATGTAAAATAGATGACTTTGTTTTAATGTCTGCTTTCCAGGCTAAGAATGTAAGTAAATAAAGAGGATAAGGTCATTAAAAAGCAGTTAAATTGGACAAAGCAACCAACTAACAAGCTCTTCAAAATACTGTATTTTCATCCCTTGGTATCCTTGGGAGATTTTTCCAGGACACACACATACCCTCCAGATTAAAATTTATGGGTGCTCAAGTTTCTTGTAGAAAATGGCATGGCATTTGCATATAACCTTACACATCCTCCTGTATGCTTTAAATCATCTCTAGATTACCATAATATCTAATACAGTGTAAATGCCATATGAATAATTTTTATACTGTTATTTTTATTTGTATTATTTTAATTGTTGTATTGTTACATTTATGAGGTGTTTTGTCTGAAATATTTTTGATTTGTTAGTTGAATCCTGGAATGCAGAACTCACAGATGCTGAGGGCTGACTGTACTAGACCCTGGTCTTTTCTGGCACTGAACCAGAAAAATTCTGATGAATTTGGAGCTTCTGCCTAAATCTTCTTTTCACTTAATTTCCTGAGTCTGTAGTATTGGCATAGCCACTTTAACTTCAGAATGATGGCTTAGGTTTAGAACTGAGAAGTTTCAGAAAGCCAGAATAGACAGAATCACAGGAAAATGTCAATAAACATGTCGGTTTTCCTGTAACTACCACCACTTTCTTAGCCTAGATTCCCTAAATTGCAGACCATGAGCAAAGACTTCTGGACTGGCACTTTATCAGTGAGTGTTAATCCCAGGAAAATAGGAGTAGGAGAAAGGAGAGTGCGGCAGGGAAGGAGGGAGAGCAAGCAGAAGGGAGCATATTACTGATCTGTCCACAGCTTTGTGAAAAACTGATTGCTTGGTGTCACAGGACATCTTCAAAGGGGCAGCATGAAGCTGCTTCATCCTCAAATAGTTCCTCCAGGGGGAGAAAGAGAGAACGATTTATTCATCGGCTGCCATCTCCCGTTGGTCAAAGTATTCCCTCACTGGGTATCACCTCCCTTGCCCTTCAAGGGAATACATGCATGAGTGTCAAGTAGGTGCTGCAGTGCTCGCTCCTGCCTAGACAGAAACAAAGAAATTCCACTATAGGAAGCATATGGCACAAACGAAGTATGCACTGTTTGTTGTGCTAATGAACCATATGAGGACCTAGAAGAAACCATTGCAAAAGGTTCCTCAGGAAGTAGTGAATATAGCAGCAACAGCAGCAGCAACATCAGCAATAAAACCCAGCTCCAGGATTCAAAGATCAGTGCAAGCAATTTCTAGGTGCCCTCTGCTAGATAGCAAGGCAAGCGTTCTCTTCTGGCATGAGGCAAAACCAGAATGCATTATAACCAGCCACTCAAACCAGGAACCTGGGAGTCAATCTGTGCTTCTCATTCTCCTTTCAAGACTAAATCCCTTAGATTTGATGATCTCAGCATTTCTTCAGCCTTTTCATTTCTCCTGTCCCACAGTGAATCCCTAGTACTCATTTTTACTGTATCTTTCCTGGAATGTTGCAAAAGTTTTGCAACTACGTTTCGGGCTTTTGCCAGTTAAGATATCTTTGACTTGAAATAGGAAAAATCCTTACTCAAATTGGCTAAAACAGTCAAGAGTAATGTGACTTCATGGATTAAAATACCTTTGACTGTTTTTAGCCAATTACTTTGAGCATCACCTCCAAATTTAACCACATTCAGGAAATAGGAGGCATCATTTTTGTGTGTCTCTTTAGAGGGAGGAAATCTTTCTGAAGTAGTCTTTCTTAGTAGACTCATGAAGAAAGTCATATCACATGCCCAAACCTAAACCCATCATTGGCAAGAGGAATAGAACGACCTGTGATTGCCCTAGACCAATCAAGATCCTCTTTCTGGATCTGCAGATGATTAACCACATAGAGGAGGGTAAATACTCAATAAAACTGAAGTCCTGATTGGAAGGAGAAAGGAACAGGGGACTGATGCTGGTGAGGAATTACTAGGTTCTGTTACCTTTGATCTTGTGGCCCTTCAATCTGTGCCACTGGTATGATGTTGCTGAAACGTAACTATGAAATAATCCTTCCATTTAAAGCTTTCTGATGATTATTCTTTGCAGACGAATCAAGCCAAGTCTTGCACCAAAGACTGTTTATGATCAAGCATCTGCCAGCTTGTCCAGATTTTGTTCTTGCCATGTTCATGTCTTAACTTCTACCTCTGATACTCACATCATGCTCCTAATGCACTTTACTGCCTCCCTTATGCAACTGGCTCTATCATTCTTAGGTGCCTTTGTCCATACTTTCTGGAGCTCCTGCATCTCCCATCATTTAAATGGCACAATATTGACTCACTTTTCAATTTTCAGTACCTTGGTCACCTCAACGAAGTCTTTCCAGATCCCATGGTAAAGTAGGCTCTTTGTCCTTCTACTCACACTGTGCCCTTATATAATTCTATGACTGCCACTGTAACACATGATTGTACTTCTTTATTATGCCTATTCCTCCTCTGGGACGGTCCTTCTCTGTTCATCTTTGCATTCCCAGCACCTGCAGTTCTTGGCACATTGGTGAATGAATGAAAGAGTGTTTAAGGGTCTAGAGCTGAGTGATCATGCCCAAGTCTAGAGCAGGGTTAATTGTGAGGAGATGAGCTAAACATGATCACATGTTTTGAATATTACTTAATTAGAGAAGAAAATAATTATAGAACTGGTAGAAGGGTGGTTAAAAGATTGGTAATAAGTTTATCTGTCCTCTGCCAGAAGACCCAAGCAGAATGCAACACAGGTCCTCATAAGCATTAATTCTACATTATTTAAACACAGGCAACCCTCTGGGTGCAAGCAAGTTTCACTGTGCAGCAGATGTAGAGTTCTGTTTTAGGAGGAGCTATCACTGCAGGATTTTCCTGCCATATTGAAAGGGTCAATCATCTGAACAAGATTTAAGTCCAAGCTGCAAAGGCCATAAGAGGATGTCTTCTGTAGTCCTTGAGATGCATTTTCTTCTCTGAGAAAAGCTGGAGTAGGACATGCGATGGACTGAAAAAGTCTGTGCAGTCTCCTCTTTCTGTTACTGCCTGGAACCTGCTCAGTCAATCTCTCAGTCCATAGTTTGGATATTGGAAGATTTGGATACTGAATGCAGTCTACGGAGGTTGGTAACCTGTGGCAGCCAACAGTGATGATGAAGCACGTGACACTGTGCACGAGCTTGAGCCACACATGGCTTTGTGCTGTCTAGTGAGCTGACTAAAGACAGGAATAAAATGAGGTCAGGGAGGAGTGATGGCTGTGGAAGGAGGAGACAGAACATAGGAATATAAGGCGTACAACAACCGGTGTTGCAATTCAGAACAGCCACTGATAAGCTCAAGAAAATAAAGAATTGATAGATAATAACTGATACCACTTGAGGAACCAATTGTGGGATAATCAAAACCCTCATAGTTGAAGACAATTATAAAAAGCTGGAGTGAAAAATAAGGCTAAATGTGACCAGTATTACTCTAGTCTGGATAGAACAAAGAATAATTTAGAATTGAAGTTGAGTGACTAATAGTGTAGGATTCAAATTAGAAGATTTTTAAAATCTCATCTCTGATTCTCAGCCTCCTTATCTACAAAATGGAAAAAATCTTAATTGTTATCACAGATTAAAAAGGTAACGCCTACACAGTACTAAGCAGGCATAGCATATAATAGTAGATACAACAGGTCCTTCATAATCGTGTGCGCCATTTCTGTGGCTCCTAGATCATGGATACAACCATCTGTGAAACAAAAATATTTGGAAAAAAGATGGGTGGTTGTGTCTGTATTGAACATGTACAGACGTTTTTTTTCTTGTCATTCCCTAAACAATATAGTACAATAACTATTTATATAGCACTTACATTGTACTAGATATTATAAGAAATCTAGAGACTGCTTAAGGTATTCAGGAAGATGTGCATGTGTCATATGTAAATTTCTACAATATTTTATATAAGGAACTTAAGCATCCAAGGATTTGGGTATCCAAGGGGGCTCCTGGAAACAATCCCCCATGTATACCAACAGATGACTATATTTATTTTTATTCTTTTATTCAAGGATAATTTTGTTTCATACTTTCATAAGGATCTAGATATTGCTCATTCTTTTTAACCTACTAAATCCAAACAAATAGTTTTGAATCCACTTGGAACTGTATAAGCCCTGTCTAAGCATTTTGCAGGATTTCTTTGCCCAGGAAACCACAGGAACATATAATTAAAATAATCCGTGCAAACAAAATGATAACTCTTTCTTTCTAATAGTTTTAAAACTTTTCTTACTAATAAATTCTCAGGACATTTGGCCATGATTACATGGACCCGTTGTTAACTTTTCCCAGTTGGTCCTACCAGGGATTTCATACTATTTTTGGGTGCCACCCTGTATAAGCCAAAAAATAGCCATGTCTGTAGTCACTGCCTATATATCCAACAGGCAGCTGAGGACGAATTCCCTGTCTAGAAGAAGATTGTCCACAAGAACTAAATGGATGGTAATGTAGGGAGAATATGGCAAGGTCAAAAGAGAGTCATCCTTTGAAAGATTCTTAATTTCACTAGGTTGGAGAGGACTTATACTGGTACAAGGTGGCTTCTCAGCGAGGTAACAGATTTGTACCATATTTTCTTGATCATGAATCTGTCCTCTATTTGTGGTAGTGAGAGAAATTTTCATTCATTCAGTTTGTTCAACAAAGATTTAATGAGCATCTCCACTGTGCACCAGACCCTGTACGACATGTCAGATTAAACAGTGACAAAAAGATGGGGTCTCTCCTTTAATGAAGATTACTATCCAGGGGAGAGAGCAGATATTAATCAAATAATCACTCATTGCATGAAAAGTTATAATTCTGGTGAATGTTATGAAGAAAGAGTATGAAGAGATGCTGATAAGAAAGCACACAACAGGAAGACTTAGCATGGAAGGAGAGCAAAGACCAGAGGTGATGTTTGTGACCTAGCCAAGACTACATTTCCCCACCCCCTTGCACCTAAATGCATGGCCAATGGAATGTGAGACAAAGTGATGAGTGTCACTTCTGGGCCAAGGTGGTTAAGGGTTGGTAAAGCACTCTGTTACCAGTGAGAATGTAAACCTGTTATTATATCTGGACCTAAGGGTAGTTACTAGAAACCTGACAGAATATCAGAGCTGTAAGAGATAGAAGTCCAACGAGAGCTGTGACTTTTGGTAAAGTCACAATCCATGGAGACACAGAAAAAGGAAGCCAAAAGAATAAATAATCTGACTTCACCGTCCTTACTCCCTCTGATCACCTATTGTCATTTCTCTTGACTTATCCCAGCTAGAATCCAGTGGCAAGGAAGCCCATTGATACAGTCTGTATAGGTCAGGTTCCTGCCAAAGACCAGGATGAGAAGAGTGGAGGATAGATCTGGAGAAGCAAGTAGAAAATATCCAGCACAATAGTCACTGAGCAGGTAAAAGAAAATGACCACAGACTGAAAGCAGATTCTGTATAATGGAAAGGATAGCAGGCAAGAGAAACAGCATGTACTAAGGCCCTGTGGCAGGAATGAGCATAAAATCTTCTAAGAAGGCCTGTGTTCAGGCAGAAGGACCTGGTGGAAGGCTACCTCAGCTATTCAGAAGGGTGATCATGTTCCAATCATAGTCGAGGAGGAAGAGTGGAGATCATGAAGATAAAGAGTGAAAAGTGTTGATGCATCGGGTGACTTGGAGGCCAAGAAATAAGAAACGGGCCCAAATGCAGAAGGGAAACAAGATTGAGTGAAACCTTACAGGCTATGAATCTTGAATTAGTCCAGGGCATCCTGAGCTCATCCTCTTTGGGTGCTGCCTTGTGATGTAAGAGCATTCCCAGAGTCCAAATGGCAGACAAAAGACATAGGCCTTTTCCAAAGGTATTTCAAAGCGATGCAGGAATTAAAAGACTGCTATCTTGGTCCATCCCATTCAGTCATTTAGGCAACAAAAATTTATTAATGGTTTTTGTATTTCCTACTGTGCTCATTAGGTACTGAGAGATGATGTGATTCCTGTCTTTGGTAAGCTCACAGGCTAAGCAGGAAAGACAACCATGTAAAGAACCACTTGTCATATCCTGTGATAAGTGCAGTTAGAGAGCTACATGCAAGGTGCCAGAGAGCCCAGCCTACACCAACTTGGGAATCAGGGAACCCATCCCTGAAATACGAGATTTGAGCTAAGTCTTGAAGGATGTTTCCCAGATAGAAAAATGAGAGACGGGAATGTTATCTAAGGGAAATGTATTGATCCGTAGATGTCAACTACTACTAAAATGATCCCCAAATCTCAGCTGTTTATCATAATAAAATTTATTTCTTGCTCATGCCATGTCTAGTGCGTTCTGAGTGGGTCTTCCCAAAGTGGTGGTCCGGAGATTCAGGCTGTTTCCATCTTCAGTGTTGGGAAGGTATGCTGGACCCTTAACCACCTTGGCCCAGAAGTGAACCTCGTCACTTTGCCGCACATTCCATTGGCCATGCATGTAAATGCAAGGGAGTGGAGAGATGTAGTCTTGGGTAGGCAGCTGCTTCCTGGCAGCTGCATTCTGAGAGAGCATGCACATTTGGTATGGGGTGATGGGTGCCACTGCCATGGGGAATTGCACATGAGGGAGCACAGAATGAAATAAAGGGACAAAATTCCTAGCCTAGGATGTGTGTGGAAGAAGGGAGAGGGGTACAGAAGAAGAGGTCAGAAAGGTCAGTCATTACTAGATGGCTCAGGACTAAGGACAACATACCAGAGAGACCTTCTCTTTTTCCTCCAGATGTGGGGAACTGTTAGAACTGTGATATGGTCAGATTTACATCTCTTCACAGTCCACTCATTTATCTCTTTTTTTTTTCTGCACAAAAAGAGAGCGAGAGCTAAACACTGGATATTTGGCCCAACTCTGCCAACTGCTGCTTACCAGCCATGCTATCCACTTGGGCTGGCTACTTAGTATCTCTGAGCCTCAGCTTATCAATAAAATGGGCCCAAAACTATGTACTCTCTATTCCAAAGAAGCATGAGGATCAAATAGATAATGTCAGGCAAACATTCTTTGGAAACTGCTCTACAGATACAAGGGGATTTAGTTACTCTGTTTTGCCTCTGCCTGAGCGGAGATATTTTTTCCCAGAGCATGAAAGTATAACTTAATGTCTGCCAAGTTCCTGAAATATATCCAGTTCTGTGATGATCTACCAATGGTAGAATAAGAAATGAGCTCAATAGCATCTCTGTGAGAACAAATAAACACAATTAGAGGCTGCTCCAATACTTCCTAAGGTGCTATGTAAGAAGGCATAATGGAATTACCTGTGTTAATGACTTTTGTTCTTCCACAGTCTTGGAAACCACAGCTGGAAAGGGCTGAGGTAGTATATTTCCATTGGAGCCTAAATATTTGCTTTGACTATTAGTTTTTTTTTCCCACAGAATTTATCCTTGGTCCTCCAAAGTTGCATGGTTTATGTAGAGAAGGGAAAAGTAGAGTACCTCCTCACTGTCTCTTCCTATTGCGTGACTGAAAATTTACTTGTTAAGATTTTTTTAATAGCCACATAAGTGGGCGGCAGATGGACTCCTCTGGACAGTGCTAGCAAAAGATTGGATTCTTTTTCAAGGTCTAGACTCTGTTTTGAAATAGCCAAATGATTAAAGTTACTTTGGCTTGCATTTTTAGAAAATTTTCTCAGCTTATAATTTGTAACTACTTCTCTAGATATGGCCTGGGTCTGTTAACGTATCCTTCTACCAAATGGACCCATTTTCCAAAAGCCTAACCACATAAGGCTCCCTCCCATCTCTGTCGCTTTTTCTCAGATAAAGAACTCCATTTAACATTTCTAGGGCACCTGTTCACAGGTGTAATTTCCATTGTCTCTTAACTTTGCATCTATACCTTGGGCTGAACTTGAAATCTAGGGTGTTGTATTTTTTAATTGAAGAACGTTCTGGAAAGGTTCTTCTGAATGTCATGCATTTTTCTTTGGGACCATGGATTACATTCTCTAACTTAACAGCCTCCATTCCTTAAATGGCAGTTGTGAGTGTTCTTGCAACAGACCATGGCCACATGAAGATGATATATTTCCTGGGGAGGATGAGAAAAAGCGAACACTGATATTTCTAAAAGTATAGACAGCCTGATAGCCAATTTTGGAGTCTGGGTGACATTTTAAATTGGTAATGCTCCTAATTACCCAAACCCTAGGAAACCATATGGAATACAGCCACAGCTCTAGATTAATATAAGTGAGCACTGTGAACCCATTGCTAACAGCATGTTCTCTTAGAATAATGGCACAGTATCTGTGTCATCACAGTGTGATACTGCAGTTAAAATGTGCGCGCACACACCCGCACACACATCTTAATATTTCCTGGTTTTTGGCAAATTTTTCCTGCTATAAATTTTTTTAACTTTTGTAAATTTTCCAACAAAACATACTATTTTATTTCCTTGTCAACCATTGTCTATTGGTATTGCTGTGTTGAAATGTCAGTTTTATAGAGGACGAATGTCAGTAAGCAATGTATGAGAATACAAAACATGAGCATGAAGGCAGACATGTTCAGAGTCAGCCCTTAGCCTCCCTACTTAGTGGCAGCTGAACTTGAGGTGGTTGTTCAATATCTCTGATTTTTAGGGTTTTGTTTTTTTTTTAACCTATTAAGTGGGCATGATAATGTTGTCTACTGATATTGTTATCGTGAGGAGATAAAGCCAAGTAAAATGTCTTGTTCAAAGCTAGTGTCGAAAGATGCTAAGACTAAAGGGCATCAATGAGACAGAAATACTGTAACTTGAAATTTCAATAATCAGGCTAAGATTCAGGCCTTAGCTCCGGCAATGCCTGGGGAGAGGGGCTGACCACATACCACCCACCCCTTGCATGCAGGGTTAAGTGTTGGCCTCTTTATGCCAGAATGGTGGCTTTCTTGATCTAAGATCCAGGTCTGAACACAGAGAGTGGAAGAAAAATTTCGTCACTCCACTACCTTCATCTGCTCCCACCCTTCATAGAAACTTCCCCAGTTTGATGGAGGGGGCCTGATGAAAAAGCACACGCGTCACTTTTGAATTTTTCAAGAGTTTATCTTCAGTGATTTCTAAACATAGGTATATCATTCCAAAAATTATTGGCCACAGTTTTCTTTTGTTTCTGCTGATAGAATTGGTGGAGCAAGCTCATTTGTGACACTACTTCTCTTGGCCCTAAGCATCCTGGAAGCAATCCATGTTACAAAGAAACCACAATAATAGCAATAATTTGTGAAACACCAATTATGTGCCAAATGCTTTGCATACTTTCATATTGTTTAATCTCTACATCCAACTCTAAGAGTGGTTGTTATTAACCCCATTTAACATGTAAGAAAAACAAGTCTCACAGAGATTCATAACCTTGCCAAGGTAAGACCACCAGAAACATTAAAGTGAGTATTTTAATAAGTCTGACCTCAATGCCCAAAGCTGGCTTTGTGCCAATAGCCAAGCACTTGTTTGTGTTTTCACGCTTTTTTTGTCTTCTTTCCTTTCAGATTGTTCTAGACGTCAGTTGTGGATCAGCAATCCTGTCATTTTTTGCTGTACAGGCTGGAGCTAGAAGAGTTTATACAGTTGAAGCCAGTTCAGTAGCACAGTATGTTGAGGTAAGTGGTTGTATTATTTAAGGTAGTTACTAAGTAGGTCTTTAGTACACTTCAGGGTACCCAGTGATGGAGTCTTCCAAGTAGGTCATTTAGAATATTTTTTTTTTAACCAGTAATATGGCTTGGCGCATCGTGAATTGTAGTTCCCTTTATTGCCATGTGTTATGGGAGGGACCCAGTGGGAGATAGTTGAATCATGGGAGCAATTCCACCATACTGTTCTCATGGCTGTGAATAAGTCTCACAAGATCTGATGGTTTTATAAAGGGAAACCCCTTTTGCTTTGTTCTCATTCTCTCTTGTCTGCTGCCATGTAAGACATTCCTTTCACCTTCCACCATGATTGTGAGGCATCCCCAGCTACGTGGAACTGAGTCCATTAAACTTCTTTCTCTTTATAAATTACCCAGTCTTAGGTATGTCTTTACCAGAAATGCAAAAATGGACTAATGAAACCAATCTCTAATTTTTGCTCTATTGGAGTGTTTCTGCCAATCAAGCCTGATTTCCCTGTAGTGATTGATATGAAACAATCAATTTTTTAAAAATGTCACTGATACTGAAATTGTAGCAAAACCTTCTCCCTTCCCATCCACTGGGTGGCAGATGGAGCTGGGGGCAGAGGAAGGGAGACATGAATGTTTTCTTATCTTTAATTATCCGGGTGAGGAGTCATGTTTCACTGCAGCTAGATTTATTTTTTTTTCTTTTTAAGTACTGTAATGATAATAGCTGCACCACTCACTTTAAATTTTACTTTTGGTGTAAGGGGCTGTTGCTACATAGTTGTAATCAGAGAAAGAGACAGATGTCTGGGTTTCGAGGCACTTTTTAAGATTTCGGTTTCTGATTGGAGGACAGGGAGATGATTTGTTTTAAATGTAGTGCTCCATTGTCATTGTGAAATGTGTACAAATATTATAAAATAAGCCAAAGTCAAAATTCAGGTAATAATGGCTTTCAGTAATATTTGAATGCAATAATCCAATCAAACTGCAGAAATTGGATATGTGTGCACTCATGTGAACAGAGTAATGCGCTTGTCATTCATACCTGGAGGAGGCCTGAATTTTAATGAGGGGTAGGATGACAGATAGAGAGTAAAGCTTGGCTATTGCTTCAGATGAGCATCATGAAACCCTCCTCCAGCCCCGGACAACTGGTACCTCTGAATGATAGTTGGTTTTGGCAGACATGAGCAAAGAGGACAAGGGGCAAGTAGACAACTCTGGCATGTTTGGAGGGAAAGACTGTCAGAGCCTAATGGGTGGGTAGGTGGTTGTATTCTCTTTTCTTCTTCCAGCAAATCCTGAAGAAAATATTTTCAGTCATTTCTATCTTTACCAATTCTTAAATGTCAGTTTTATTAAATATTGACTACAAACCAAATAATATTTGTAAATATATATTGTGTAAAGAATAACAATACGATGAATGTGTGCCTACTTCCCCTTTTAAGAAATACACCATTCGCGTTTTCTTTAAAGACCCACGTACCTTATCCTGATCACCACCCTTTTTGGCCCTGAACAGCAATCGTCACTACTGTGGATTTTTGTTTATCATTCTCCTATTCTTTATACTTTTACTACATATGTTTCTATTCCTAAAAACATCATTTATGAATTTTCCATGAATGGGTTCATAATGTATGCATTTTCCTGCAATTTGCTTTTTTTTCACCCAATATTGTGTTCCTGAACGCCATCTTTGTTGATGCATACAGCTGCTGTTTATACAGTTTTCAATGTATAAACAATGCATAGTGTCTCATGGTATGATATGCTTCAAATTGTTAGTCCTGTTGGCAGACTTTGGATGGTGTCCATTATAAAAGCATTATTACGAATATTTTTGCACAGTCTCCACTGCGTCTTTGCTGAAGTTTCTCAGGCATACACAGGAGTGGAATTGTTGGGTCATAGGGTGTGCGTACCTTTGACTTTGCTATATATAAAACGCCAAATTGTTTTCCAAAGTGGTTGTGCCCACTTTCATTCCCTCCAGCAGTATATGTGTGCCATTGTTCTCTGTCTTTGTTAGCACTGCAATAATGTCAGACTTTGAAATTTTTGCCAATCTAGTGGTTATGACAGGATCTTTGTGGTTTTAATTTGTTTTTTCCACTTACTAATGACTTTGAACATATTTTCAAGTATTTTGGCCGTTTGTGCTTTCTACTCTGTAAAATGCCTATTCAGGTTTTTGACAACTTTTCTTTCGAATCGTTTGTCTAATTCTAGTTTATTTGTAGGAATGAATTCTATATTCTAGGTATTAATCCTGTATCAGTTATGTATGTGGCAAATATCTTCTTCCAGTTCATACCTTACATTTTCTCTTTCCTAATGTTCCTAGTAAGCTTTAGATATGGAAGTCTAAAAAAGCATAGAGAAGAGGAGGATAAAAATATAGAGCGAGATCTCCACAGATAAAAATGCCTCTGCTTAGATATTAGTAGATTTAAAAATAAATTCTTAAGGTGAGGGGTTGAGTTTAGAACTTTGTTTTAGGTGCTGCTGATTCATTTATTCATATCTTTGCTCAATTGCCTTCTACAATTATGTTGTTGGGTAATATAAGAGAAACAGTGATAATCAAGGTCTCTTCCTACATTCAAAGAGCTTTGATTTTTAATAAGGTATTGGTCCTGTTGTATCTTGTACGAGAGACCAAAAAATAAAATAAAAGAGTGGCACAAAATAATTTGGGAGTTTTCTTCATAGAGTTTGTCTTTTCATATATTTTAAAGTGGTTTGGGATACTGTATTTACTTTTACAATCTTAAACATCTAAAATCTCTGGATATAGTACTTTAAGGAAAAAGAGGAAGTTAGTGAGAGATGTTCTCACCTTCCTGAGCCATAATCCTGTCTCCAGCCGTAGCAATTGCAAGAATACTGCGATTGTGCCTGTGAATAGCCACTGTACTCCAGCCTCAGCAACATAGCAAATCCCTATCTCTAATAAGCAAATAAATAAATAAAAATAGTTCAGGGATGGCGGGGGCGGGGGCATAGACAGACACTGTGAGGCACATCTCTTCTGCAGTTCCAACTTGGGCTAGGTAGACGGCTTGCAAGTGATGGCAGCCCAAGAAGTGAAGAAGGTATCGGCAGCGCCTGGGCGAGTGGCGGCAAGTGAAACCATTCCCACTTGTGAGCTAGGAAACTTGTCAGCTGAATAGATCTTGTTTCCTACTGGGGAAACTGAGGCCTTGGAAAGGGATGTTATCAAAAGAACGACACAGTAACTATCCACACTAGAAGGTTCATGACCAACCGACAACTTCAGAGGAAACAGATGGTCATTGATGTCCTTCACCCCGGGAAGGCAACAGTGCCTAAGACAGAAATTCGGGAAAAACTAGCCAAAATGTACAAGACCACACCAGATGTCATCTTTGTATTTGGATTCAGAACTCATTTTAGTGGTGGCAAGACTACTGGCTTTCGCATGATTGATGATTCTCTGGATTATGCAAAGAAAAATGAACCCAAACATAGACTTGCAAGACATGGCCTGTATGAGAAGAAAAAGACCTCAAGAAAGCAACGAAAGGAACACAAGAACAGAATGAAGAAAGTCAGGGGGACTGCAAAGGCCAATGTTGGTGCTGGCAAAAAGCCGAAGGAGTAAAGGTGCTGCAATGATGTTAACTATGGCCGTTGTGGATTTTTCATGAGAAGCTTAATAAACTAAAAACTTTGGTGTGAAAACAAAAAAATAGTTCAAAGATTAGTCAAATTCCCTTTCCCTAGATTCACCTATTGTTTACATTTCACACTGTTGGCTTTATCATTTTTTCTAGCTTGTCTTCCCACCACATGCAAACATACATTAATATTAATATGTATACACATATGTATATGAACACATGTATACGATCACACGTTTATGAACATACATATATGAGTGTGAATGTATATATGAAAATACACACATGTGTATACAAACACATATGTCAACACATGTATGTATATGAATACACATACGTGTGTTGTATATACATATATGTCCAGAGATACAGAGACACGCAGTTTTTCTGTGGGTCAGTTATATATATCATAGCCATAGCCCTTTATCATTAAGCATTTTAGTGTGTATTTCCTAAAACTGAGGCTCTTCTCTTATATAAACCAAAAGAGAACTTCATTTAAAGCTGAAAAAGAAGCTATACAATGACTTGCTCGTTGAGTCTTTCAGTGTTGGTGATAACAGGTGTTTGGGGAGGTCCCAGCATGAGCTGGGAGACTGTCACCATGGTGCCGAGGTGAGAGAAGTCTATACTTAACTGCCTTCCCTCCTTTGCGTAGTATTTCAAAAAAGCCTTGATTTTTTTTTTTAAAGATGGATTCTCGCTCTTTCACCCAGGCTGGAGTGCCGTGGCATGGTCTCGGCTCACTGCAACCTCTGCCCCCCAGGTTCAAGCTATTCTCCTGCCTCAGCCTCCCGGAGGCTTGATTTTTAAAGCATTAAAACCAGAGTTCTAATGAATTCCAAAGCACCATAGTTTATCTTTGGTTTCAGCTTCTGTAGAGGTTGTGTGTGTTACAGCAATCCTTTTCTGTGTACAGCTGGGGCAGGTTGGGGACAGGGGTGGCTTTCCAAATGCTGTCAGGGACTGATGGGAGCCCTTGAAATTCTTGCTCACAAGTCTATTTTGCTTCTGAGGCTTCCCCTACATGGGGTCCTAAGGACAGGCTGGTTAAAAATGTATTCAGCGCCAAGGATGATTAGAATCGTCTCAAAGTGTGGATTTAACAACAGGCTGGTCCCTCCTGAAATCCGTGGCCTCTACTCTGCCCGTGGCTCCTGCGTGGGTGTCATGAGATGCTCTCCAGGGGCCAAGGCCCTTTCGTCTTGTGGAGGACGGTCTGTACCAGCTCGTGGTTTTTGCTTCTCACACCAACACTCATCTGTACGGTTTGTGGGTGGCAAAACGCAACTGTGAACAGCACGGAAAAGAATTTTACTCTAAGAATAGGCTGATCTAGCGGCTCAGCACGCTGTGCATGGTGCTCCTTTCGACCTTTTCATTATTTGGTAATTGAACCAGCAGACATTTAATTCTTTTCTCTGGAGTCTTCATTAAATTGCTTGGAAAAGATAAAATTGCAACAAGAAAGAAAAATGTACAAATTTAACTACCATCTCCTGTCCCTGGATTCTTCTTCACACACCAGGCTTCTGGGCTTTAAGTAAACAGAATATTTTCAAATTGCATTGAATTCAATTTCAGTTTCACTTAGTGGAACAGTCTGATTTTGTGAGGGTTGGTTCTTGGTAGGCAGGCTGATGCCAATGACATCTTGTCTGTATGGCATGCATGTCTGGTCGGTTTTTGCAGGAGTGATCACAAGCTTGGCAGGTTGTGGCTACATGCTCTCACTGTGGGTCCCATGTTGCATTTCTGGGTCAGTAATAAGATATCATTCCCGTTTAAAGAACAGGGCAGAGCTAAAGGTTCCCCCGGGTTCTCCAAGCTGTGAACCTGCCCACCTCAAGCTGGAAGCTATCTCTTGCTCTTTGCCCTTTTTTTCTTTTCTTATATATGAAACATAAAGCAAAGTCCCTGAGATTATATAGACCAAATAGAAAAGAAATAGCATTCATCAAATCTATACAAGTATGAAGTCAGGGAAAGGGAATTCCTTAATTTAAGTGTATGCGCAGATAGATGTTACATCTCTCTACCTCAATGAGAAACTCCTTAAAGGACCACCAGGATAATAGACAATTAAAGTGAGTGATTATTACTAGATTTTTGTGCTGTAATCAACTTAAACTTACAACAGAGTTCTTTGGCACTCAGATTTAACAATGTTCAGAATTATTATTGGGCCGCTTTATAATTAGACATCACCAGTACACAGTTCCTAGATATGCCTCATTAGAATGATTTTTAAGGGGTCAGAACAAGTGTTTCCAGATCATGGGATGGTGGAAGTAAAGGCATATAGAACTGAAGCTGTTGTGACACTACCTCTGTAAAGCAGCTTATCACCTTGAGCTGCTCTGTGCAATGTGGTAGCCACTACACGCACGTGGCTATTTAAATATAAATATAAGTCAGTTAACAATAAACATTAAATTCCTGGCCGGGTATCGTGGCTCATGCCTGTATAATCCCACTACTTTGGGAGGCTGAGGCTGGCGGATCACTTGAGTTCGGGCATTTGAGACCAGCCTGGCCAACATGGCAAAACCCTGTCTCTACTAAAATACAAAAATTAGCCAGGTGTGGTGGCACACACCTGTAATCCCAGCTACTCAGGAAACTGAGGCATGAGAATCACTTGAACTCAGGAGGTAGGGGTTGCAGTGAGCCAGGATCATACCACTGCTCTCCAGCCTGGGCAACAAAGTGAGACTCTGTCTCAAAAATAAAATAAAAGTAAAAAAATTCCTTGGTCACAGTAGCATTTCTAGTGCCCAGTAGCCACAGGTAGCTGTTGGTTATTGCATTGGACAGGACAGATGTGTAACACATTTTCATTGGCACTGAAAGTTCTACTGGGCAGCAATGATGGAGACCACGTTAGCCAAACTTCACCTTTCTGGCATGTAATGGGCAGAATGATGGCTGTCTTCCCTCCCAGGAATTGGTAGCTGTGGCCATATTGGTCTGGCCTGACTTTAGGTGAGGCAGCCCTCCGTCAATCCTCCTTGCTCTGGACATTGATTGTCCTTCTCTTATTTATGTGTAAGATCTGTCCTAGAGCAGCTTCTCTAGGAAACAGACTCTTATGTGGAGGTTTGTAATTGGGAAGTATATCGGGAAGGGCTCTCAGGAGCCTCACTTCTGGGGAAGTGAAGGAAGCAGGATAGATTGGCCAAGGGGGCAGTTAAGCTGCAGTATAGTCATACTAAAGGACTCAGCCAATTGCACAGGGAGTTTTTGAGTTGGGGTGGCCCTTCAAAGTTGAACCCCTTTGAGGTGGGGGATTTTATATTCCACATTTTTTTATGCGCACACACTAAGGTAGAAGTGTGACATTGGGCAAGGTGGCTCTCCTGGGCTGGGGGCGGCACTTAGAACATGACCCACCCGAGAGCCATCATCTGCCAATATTCCCAGCAGCTGGAGGAATGAGTGCCTTGGTCCAGAAGCAAGGACTGGCCTAATATGCCACAGCATGTACTTCAAGATCAAGATCAAGATCTAGGATTCTGACTTTGGGCTACTGACAGGAAGCCTGATGGAGGATAAAGAAAAGATGACAGTAAATCAAAGGAAGAGAGCCAGAGTAAGAGAGCAAGCAGGATGGTATCAAAAGCTTAGGAAAACTTACAGGGTGTTAGGCTGTGAGTCCTTTAGTTGTCATCAGAAGCTTTCTAGAAATTGAATACATCACCTGATCGGATGTATTCTGTATTATTCTAAGCCCTGGGAGGACATAGAGCACATAGCTTAAAATCCAGTTGGTTTCCAAACAAATAAAACTCCTGACACACGGTGAATGACAAGTGCCCACGAATGGCAGAGATTCATGCCATGCCGACACAAGGAACCATTCCCATGAGCTGCGGTGGTCAGGGAAGGCTTTAGAAAAGATAAGTGACTTCAATTGGATCCTGAAGGATGAGAAGAAATTAAATGTTTCTCTTTTCATTTGTCATATCTTCCAGCAATGAGATTTTTGAAAACACTTAGGTTCCCATGGGGTTCCCTGTCTTAAATGTGTTGATAATGTCTTCATAAATGCTTTGAAGGCCAGTTATTGGAAAGATACTTCTCATTTTCAATCTTGAACCCTGGAAAAAGCATATACTTTGAAGTTTTTCTGTATGAAGGTATCCTGATTTCAACTCTTTGAGCTAGGGTTTTTCTCCAGTTTCTTAAGTGTCTCCAATTGCTAACTTCTCCTTCCTCCTCACTCTCCCACAGACACCAAATGCCTGAGTCACAAGATTCCATCCAGCCTGTCAACACTTTTTATTTTTGCACTGACAATGAAGTTAAAAGGTGGCAATAAGGAATCTGTTAAGGAAACAATAATAAGCATTTGGCATAGCTGAAGTTTTTGAATTTTGAAAGCATTTCCACATCTATAAACTCATAGATCTTCAGGAAGAGTCTGTGTAAACTCTTAGATCTTCAGGAAGTGTCTGTGCAGTACTTGAAGCAAACAATACCATCCCCACATTACAGTTAAGAAAGAACCTCAGAGAAGGTAGTCATGAAGGTGGGACATGACTTGTGAAAACAACTCCTTGCTGCTTCCTTCTAGAATGTCCAGGTAAGCAGGAACTGGTGGTTCTTTTGAAAGTAAAGAAGTGAATGTGTTTGACTAACAGCTGGAATACCACCCCTGTAGATAGTTCATTCAGGAAGCAGGAGAAAAACCATCTTTCTCTTACCAAGCAACCTATTATAAAGCACTGAAACACGGAGTCAGTTCTGCCCCACAAGGAGGAGCCCTTCTACATTGGCAAATTCAGCTAGTAGCACGTTTAGAGGAGGAGTTTAAAGTAGTCCATGTGGAATGTCGCCCTGTTTGCCACAAAGCCTCATCCAAGAAATAGAGAACCTTCTTATAGCTAGATTGGTGACTGATGAGGAAAGAAGACAGCTTGGGAGAGAATATCCATGTGTCTTCATCTCACTCAACACTCACATCCCTGTAGGGTAGATCCTAAATACCTTTTCGCGGATTCAAATTGAGGACAGGTTCTGGAATCAGACAGTGTGAGGTTATATCCCTGCTTCTATGACCTAATGGCAGTGTGACCTTGACAAATGTATTAAGTTTTCTATTGCAGCTGTAAAAAATTAATGCAAACAGTAGCTTTAAAAAATACAGTTGTATTACCTTACAGCTCTGGAAGTCAGAAGTCAGAAATGGGTCTCATGGGGCTAAAATGAAGGTGCTGCAGAAATCTGTTCTCGCTGGAAGCTCTGGGGAAAATCAGCTTCTTGCCTTTTCCAGTGTTTAGAGGTTGCCCACATTACTTGGATAGTGGCTGCATCACTCTGACTTCTGCTTCCATTATCATATCTCCTTCTCCGATTCTGACCCTCCTGCCTCCCTCTTTTAAGGACTCTTGTGACCAGTTTGCACTCTCTTAGGTAATCTAAGATAATCGCCCCATTTCATCGTTTTTCATAACATCTGCAAAGTCCCTTTGATATGGATGATAATACATTCACCGTTTTCAGGCATTAGGATGTGGGCATCTTTGGGAAGCCATTATTCGGCCTACCATACAAGTTACTTGAGCTTTCCCTACCGCCTTTTTTTAACTTATAAAATTATAGATGACAATAGTCCCTCATTAAGATCTTATAAGGATTAAATGAGAAAACCCACATGAAATTAGCACAGTGCCTGCCATTCTCTAGCCAGTGCTATTATTGTTATCATGGCGATCATCGACATTATTATGGAGCCTCATTTCATCCATATTTCTGTATAAATTAACCAAACAGATACCATTGAAAGGAAATCACTAGGCAATACCGGGAAGCACTGGGCCAGGCAGAGCACTTTTTTTCAAGAGCATGTTGTTTCAATTGCATGTTGAAATGCCTTTTGTTGCTGCTTTTTAAAACCCAAACATTACAGACGCTGATGCTGTACTTGTTTTCCACCTCTTCTCGAAGGATCTAAAGACTTAGTGTCTTGAGCAGCTCTCTGGTATCAGATCCTCAGGAGGAATTCACGGTTGTTCCTAAGTCCTCGTCCCACTTGCTTCTTCCCTTGCTCACCCCAGTCTACTCAGTTCTCCTTGGATGGTCTCCGTATTGGCAACTGTTAGGAAGGAACACAACTCTTTAGCAACAGGGAGCGATACGATGGCTCTCAAAGAGTTGCACTAGAATCCCCTGAAAGGCTTTTAAAACACAGATCACTGGGTTCCGTTTCCAGAGTGTGTGCTTCAGTAAGTATGGGGAGTCACTTGAGAATTTGCATGTCTAATAATGATGCTTCTGGGATCACACTTTGAGAACCACTAGGATTATATAACACTGAAACCAAAACAATCCCTAAAAATAATGTACCACAGTGCTTTTGAAAGATGCACCAAGAAGTCTCTTCCAGGACTGAGTTAGAGAGTTAAGGGAGCTTGAACAGCAACAGCAAGCCTACCTCCCCAAAACCTCCCCAAAACCTCTGTCATGAGAACAACACCCCTTCTATCTGTTTTACTTACTGGGCTTCTGGATCAACTTTTGTTTGCAGAAGGAGATCAAGAAAAAAACTTTAGAAGCTGAGATCCAATTTCCTCAATTAACAGAGGAAGCCTAGAGAAGTTAAGTGTTTTGTCCAAATCCACAGTTGCTTTTCCTTTTGCTATAGTATCAGTGCCCCATTATTGAAACTTAAATTCCATCGTGATGGCATTGAAAGGTGGGGAAGACCTTATAAGAAGTGATTAGGTCATGAAGGTCTGCCTTTATGAATGTATTTGTACCCTAGAAAAGGCCTGGGGACAACTAGTTTAGGGTGTTCCCTTTTGCGCTTTCGTTTCTTTGATGCATGAGGACACGGTGTTCATCCCCTTTTACCATTATCCATCCCTTCCACCATAAGAGGACACCTAGATGGAGCTATCTATATAGGATGGGCCTTCACCAGACACCAAACCTGCAGCACCCGGATCTTGGACCACCCAGACTCCAGAACTAGGAGGAATAAGTTTCTTTTCTTTATACTCAGTTTTGGGTATTTTGTAACAGCAGCACAGACAGACAAAGACACCTCTGCCATGGGAAGTTGCTCTCATTTCCAACATTGACATGTCTGTCAATTCAGTATTTAAACCACAATTCAAGCAACTTCTTAGCTCACTTTGCAGCTTCTGAAATCTACTTTTCTTAAGCCAAAGTCTTTCTCTCAGCCACCCACTTTTTTCCTTTAGTTCTCTCTTACCCATCTGCTCCTAGAAGCCACGATGTTGCCTTGCTGTCATGGGGCCCTATTTAAGGACCCATTGGATTCTGGGCATTAGAGGAGAGAAGCAGCAGGTTTAGAGAAAATGTTTGTGGATCTAAAGCATTCTTCTACTGCGGCAGCCACACATTCTAGGGGGATTGTGATTAGGTCTCATGTTTTCTTGGCAAGAAGAGAAGGAACATTGGGATGGACTATAATTTAAGCACACTAAATAATTGATATGGCTTCGATGACTGGAGGAATACCACAGTCCTTGGTCTCATGCCAATTTAGATAAAACGCACGGATACACACGGAGTGGTTTTACGGAATGGAGAGCTTATAAGTCAAGAAAGAAGAAAGGAAGAAGAAAACAGCTCCTCTGTAAAGAGACAGAGGGAGGAGGGACTGAAATAAAGAGACACCCCTTGCGCAGCAGGAAAGTGGTTGTTTATATTGGGATGCTGGAGGAGGCGGTGTCTGGTTTGCATAGGGTCCAGGGGATTGGTTTTGATGAGGTGTGTCATTTACGTAGCCTGTGAAAAACCTGGCCCTCCTGCCTTAGCCCTTTAATATGCAAATATGAGTCACCATGATGTTCTGAACACATGGTGTTATTTGGAGGCGGCCATGACTCTTGGCACACCTGGTGATAAGAAGGAGGAGGCAGGAATAGCCATATTGGGTGGACCGTTTCTAATGGCTGCCATTTGCACATCGAAGCTTGCCAACCTGGCCCTTCAAACCATTTTCTGTTAGAAAATATATGGTTCAGGGATTGCTTTATTAAAAGAAAAAGACTTACCAAGAACTCCTTTTACCCTCTCTATCTGCCTAAAAATCATTTCTTAATAATTCCCAACTAAAAAGCATTCAGATGGTTGATGACTAATCATTGCTAATGATGTCTTAGAACTCCTTTCACCCTAGCAGGGAATTGGCCTCACGTCCCCTCAACTTTTCCTTTTCCAGCTGGGTACCTCAAGAGTTTTACCCTGTATGTACAAGGTGCTGCAAGAGAGAGAAAAACAGGATCAGTGAGTTTCGGTGTATGAGACTTTTCAAAACTGGATCAACATCTGAAAAGCAAAATCAGTCAAATCAACAGGTTGGCGCCCGCACAATGCCAAGTAATCACTTTGACTCCTTATTTTCCATGGCATTGATGAACTCTCTTTTGCTCTGGGCTGATGATTTTGCCATCATGTAGCCACAGATTGGTGTCCGATCTTAATCTTTTATCTACTGTAGCTGAGAAAATGATAACTGGTTTTGCCACCTGGGTTACTTTTTAATGATCTGAAAGACCACAAGGAGCCAGCATTTCTTTTGTGCAGTTCCTCGTTCAACAACCTAATAGCTATCTGAAAAGCACTTTCCTGAAAAGAAAAAAAAAGGCTTCTCCTCTCAGGCAGAAGGGATAATACCGCATGATTCTCTGATTAAACTATCACACTGCACATATTACGGGGCATCTGACCTGCTTGAAACTGACTTACTGCTGAGGTTTCTTGGTATTTGCACTGTTGTTTTTCTGCCAACAAGCCGTGAAATGACAGATGAGTGTCCCTAAACTTTAGTGTGAATGGCAAGTAAGTGCCCAAGAAACTGCTGGGGCCCAGCTGCTCCTGGGGCAATGTTGGAAGGGGAAACGTGTTTTTCTGTAGGGGAACCCTCTGTGCAAATGAACTTCAATCACGCGTGAAACCAAAGCTGTCACTGCAGGGTACAATACTGGACCAAAAACACGTTGCACAGTCTTCTCACTACCTCAGTGGACAGACAGCCTCTGCTAGCACCGACCAAAGTTAGAAGTTAAAGCAGGAAAATCATTCTTTCTTCTCCTTAAACTCCTCAAAAATATAACATGTTAAGCTTTAAAACCTTCAACTGTAGTGTCTGATAAAACAAATTCCTAAGTACTGTGGCAGCTCGCACTTAAAGCAGTGACCTGGGCATTACTGTTTATATACCCATCTGCAAGAGTTTGGTTGTGCATCATGACCAGTGAACATTTGGGGCAATCCTGCCAACAAATACATAGCGATTTATTTTGGAAGCTATATGTGTATTACCGTATTTACACTTTATGTATGTTAGAAACATTCTCCAAAGTTAAAATGATGAGATGCCACTGTATACCCACGAATAGCTAAAATTTGAAAGGATGACAATAAGCAAGTAGACAACGATATGGGGCCAGTGGAACCCTCATATATTGCTGGTAGAAATAGAAAATGATACACTTTCAAAAACAACTGGGCAGTTTCTCATAAAGTTTAACATCCACTCCCCTGTGACCCAGCAATTCCACTCCTTTGTGTTTCCCTAAGAGAAATGAAAATTTGTGTCCACACAAAGATGTGTACTTGAAAACATGGAAACAACCCAAATGTCTATTAACAAATGAAAGAATAAACCAATTGTGGTGAATCTAAACAATGGAATATTGTTAAGCAATAAAGGTGAACTATCTATGCACATAACAATATAGATGAATCTTAAAAACATTATGCCGATCGAAAGAAGCATATACTGTATGAATCATTTGTATGAAATTCTAAAACAGGTAAAACTAATATACAGTGACAGAAAGCAGATCAGTGGTGGCTGAGGGATGGTGGATGGCTAAAGGGGTACCCTTTACCTATGAAGAGGCATGTAGGAAGTTTGAGGGGATAGGTATTTTCTGTTTTGTTTCGTTTTTTTTTTTTTTTGCGACAGAGTCTCGCTTTGTTGCCAGGCACCAGGCTGGAGTGCAGTGGTGCGATCTCCGCTCACTGCAACCTCCACCTCCTGGGTTCAAGTAATTCTCCTGCCTTAGCCTCCAGAGTAGCTGAGACTACAGGTGCGCACCACCATGCCCAGCTAATTTTGTATTTTAGTAGAGATGGGGTTTCACTATGTTGACCAGGATGGTCTCTATTTCTTGACTTCGTGATCCACCCGTCTCAGCCTCCCAAAGTGCTGGGATTATAGGCGTGAGCCACCGCGTCCAGCCTAGGGGGATCGGTATTTTCTATATGTTGATTGTGGTGGTGGTTACATGGGTATATATATTTATTAAAACACATTGAACTATACACTTACAATTAGTGTTTCATTGTATGTAAATCATACCTCATAAACATGATTTTAAAAAACAAAAGTAAACTTCTAGTCAACAAGTACTTCTAGTCGTCCATGTTGTAGCCTGTGTCAGTATTAGTGCAATAATATGAAAAATAAAAGGATTTAAAGAGGGAGAAAATAAGAGATAAGAATGAAATAAACAATATTTTAAAAATCTATATATATTCCACTAAAGGCACACAAAACCTATAGTGTTATATAATTTTACATATTGATTGACTGGTGATATTGTGATTTAAAGATCTGATTGCATGTTAAATTTATTTTAACAATTGGTTATAAGGGCTGTTGCAGCTATTAAAAAAAACAAACATCAGATATGCAAATTCAAATGGAAGAAAAGTAAAATGGTTTGAGCTAAATAAATAATAATGTTCATTTTTCAACCCATTCACCATTATGCAAGCATATGAAATTCAGCTAATACATTTCCCTTTGTCCTGATGTCAATCAGAAGCTCCTACAAATGAATCAGGATGTATGGCATTTTTACTTTTTTTTTTTTTTTTTTTTTGAGACACAGTCTCCCCTTGTCACCCAGGCTGGAGTGCAATGGTGTAATCTCAGCTCACTGCAACCTCTGCCTTCTGGGTTCAAACGATTCTCCTGCCTCAGCCTCCCAAGTAGCTGGGATTACAGGCACCCGCCACCATGCCCAGCTAATTTTTATATATTTAGTAGAGATGGGGTTTCACCATGTTGGCCAGGCTAGTTTTGAACTCCTGACCTCGTGACCCACTTCAGCCTCGCAAAGTGCTGTGATCACAGGCATGAGCCACCACGCCCGGACACATTTTTACATTTTTAAGAAATAGATTTAAAATTATTTAAATTATCCTTTTGAAAGATTTTTTAGGTTATAAAATTATATTTCCATGTTTTTTAAATTTACAGATATAAGGTTTTTATTTTTAGCAACAAAACCATATAACAATGAAATGTTCCAATGAGCCACTTTGAAAGTGTTCTTTTCATATCATGAATTTCTTTTGAAAAATAGTTTCTCTTGCATTCATTACTAAAAAATCATCATTATTTCAGAATGGCAAGATAAGTTTATTTTTTCAAAAATACTTCCTGGGTGGGATAATTTTGACAGCTACTTGTCATTACAGAAAGCTATGACTCTTAACTTTAACAAGAAAATTCCATGATTGATTTGTAACTGGAGCAGCTCTCCTAGATACTTTGCTATTAAACAACGAGTAAAGGCCCATTCCCGAAAAGATTTTCCAGAACATCTCCATGTTATTCCAAAGTACTATATGCAGTCTACTATCTCTTAAAGGCCATTTTTTCAACATTTTTGTTGTGATGAAGCACACACACCATAAAATTTACCATCTTAACTATTTTTAAGTGTACAATTAAGTGATAACTACATTCATATTTTTGTGCAACCATCACCACCATCCATCCACAGAACTCTTTTCATCTCACAAAATGAAACCTGTGTGTCCATTAAACAGTAAGTCTCTATTCCTCCCCCTCTCAGCCCCTGGTAACCACTGTCTCTGTGATTTTTACCTCTGTAGGTACTTCATATATGTGGTATCATACAGTATTTTTCTTTTTGTGATTAATTTATTTCACTTAATAATAATGTTTCCAAAGTTCATCCATGTTGTAGCCTGTATCAGAATTTCCTTGCTTTTTAAGGGTGAAAAATATTCCATTTTATGTATATGCCACGTTTTACCTATCCATGCGTCTGTTGATGAACACTTAGGTTGCATCTTAGTCCATTTTATGCTGCTGAGGTACTTTCTGCTCAACATACTGAGACTAGGTAATTTATAAAGGACAAATATATTTATCACAGGTCTGGAGCCTGGGAAGTTCAAGATAAAGGGGCCAGTATATTTGGTTGTCTGATGAAAGCTACATCCTCTGGAGGGTAGAAACACCGTGTCCTCACATGGTGGAAGGCAGGTGGAAGAGCAAATGAACTGAATATTGCATGAAATCTCTTTTATGAAGACCTTAATCCCATTCATAAGGGAAGTGTCCTTATGGCCTAATCACCTTGTAAAGGCCCTGCCTGTTAATACCATCCCAACTGGATTATAGAGGGTACACATTCAAGTCAGAGCAGGTTGTTTCACTGTTTCACCTATAAGAATAATGCTGCTATGAACATGGGTGTACAAATATATCTTCAAGATTCTGCTTTCAGTTCTTTTGGATATAAACTCAGATATGGAATTGCTGGATCATATGGTAATTCTACGTTTAATTTTTTAAGGAACTGCCATATTGCTTTCCACAACAACTGTATCATTTTACATTCCCACCAGTAATACACAAGGATTCCGATTTTCCCACAGCTTCACCAACACTTGTTATTTTCTTTTGTTATACCATCCATTCTAATTGTCGTTTTGATTTGCATTTCTCTAATGACTAGTGATGTTGAACATCTTTTTATATGCTTAGTGGCCATTCATATATCTTCTTGGGAGAAATATCTATTGAAGTCCCTTCCCTTTGCTGAATATGTTCATTAGTTTTAACAGGTTTTCGTGGAATACTTAAGATTTTCTACATATAAGGTCATATTTTCTGTGACCTTATATTTTACTTTTTCATTTCCAATTTGGATGTCTTTTGTTTCTTCTTCTCACAAAATTACTTGTTAGAATTTGATGAAAATGGGCATCCTTGCCTTGTTCCTTATCTTAGGAGACAACCTTTCAGTCTTTCACCATTGAGTATAATGTTTGCTATGGGATGTGGATATATGGCTTCCATTATGCTGAGGCACTTTCCTTCTATTCCTGTTTCTTGAGTGTTTTTATCATAAAAGAGTGTTGAATTTTGTCAAATAGTTTCTGCATCAATTGAGATGATCATGTGGGTTTTCTCCCTTTTATTCTGTTATAATAATAGGGTGAATTATTATACATTCATCTGTTCTCATATGTTGAATCATCCTTCCATTCAAGGACTAGATCTCACTTGGTTGTGGTGAATAGTACTTTTAATATGCTGTTGAATTTTGTTTCCTAGTATTTTGTGTTGTTGTATCAGACCAGGATTAATGTTCATGATACTGGTTGATAGTTGTATTTTCTTGCAGTTTCTTTGTCAGGCTTTGACATTCAGATAATAGGGGCTTCATAAACTGTGTTATGAAATGTTTCCTCCTCTTCAATTTTTTGGAAAACTTTGAGAAACACTGCTGTTAATTCACCAGTGAAGCCATCTGGTCCAGGGCCTATTTTTGTTGAAAGGTTTTTTTTTGCTGATTCAATCCCCCAACTAGTTACAGGTCTACTCAGAGTTTCTATTCCTTCATAATTCTGTCTTTGTAGGTTTTATGTTTGTAGAGATTTGTCTATCTCATCTAGCTTATCCAATTTGTTGGCTTATGATTGCTCATAATATTCTCTTATAATGCTTTTTATTTCTATAAATTCAGTAGTAATATACCAATTTCATTTCTGATTATAATAATTTGGGGCTTCTTTTTTTCTTTTTCTTGGTCAGTGTGATGGACATTATTGAGTGTCAACTTGATTGGATTGAAGGACGCAAAGTATTGTTCTTGGGTGTGTCTGTGAGGGTGTTGCCAAAAAAGATTAACATTTGAGTCAGTGGACTGGGAGAGGCAGACCCACCCTCAATCTGGGTGGGCACCATCCAATCAGCTGCCAGTCTGGCTAGAATAGAGCAGGCAGACGAAGTTGGAAAGAGCAGACTTGCTGAGTGTTCTGGCCTCCATCTTTCTCCCATACTGGATGCTTCCTGCCCCCAAACATTGGGTTCCAAGTTCTTCAGCGGAACTCTTAGACTTACACCAGTGGTTTGCCAGGGGCTCTCGGGCCTTTGGCCACTGAAGGCTGTACTGTTGGCTTCCATACTTTTAAAGTTTGGGGACTCACTAGCTTTCTTGCTCCTCAGCTTGCAGACAGCCTATTGTGGGACTTCACCTTGTGATCATGTGAGTCAATATTCCTTAATAAACTCCCCATCATATGTACATCTATGATATTAGTCCTGTCCCTAATAGGATAGAAGCCATTGCTCTCCAGCCTGGGTAACAGAGTGATACCCTATCTTAAAAAAAAAAAAAAAAAATCTTTCTTTGTCTTTGATTTTCTACAGTTTGATTATAATTTGTCTCAGTGTGGATCTCTTTGAGGTCATCTTATTTGGAGATGAACCCTGACTTATACAGTCAGTCTCGCTAACAATTTGTCAATTTTGTTGATATTTTTAAAGAACCAATTTTTGATTTTGTTGATTGTCCTCTATTTTTTTTATTATCTATTCAATTTATTTCTGCTATAATCTTTATTGTGGGTTTCTTTTGGCTAACTTTAAATTTAGTCCTTCTTTTTCTAGTTCCTTGTCATTAAGGTAGGTTGTTGATTTGAGATCTTTATTGTTTTTTAATGTAAGAATATATAGCTATACATTTTCCATCTGCATTGTTTTCACTGTGTTTCATAAGTTTTGGTATGTTGTGTTTTCATTTTCATTTATCTCTGACTGTTTTCTGATTTTCCTTCTTTTATTTAATCCATTGGTTGTTTAAGATGGTGTTCTTCAATTTGCTCAAATTTGTGATTTTCTTTTTTTCCTTTGATTATTGATTTCTAACTTCATATCATTGTGGCTGGAGAAGAAGCTTTGTATAATATCTCTCTTTTTAAATGTTTGAGACTTAATTTGTGACATAACATCTGGTGTATACTGGAGAATGTTTTATTTGCACTTAAGAATAATGTGTATTCTGTTGTTGGGTAGAGTGTTCTATATATGTCTTTTACAACTAGTTGGATTATGGTGTTGTTCAAATCCTCTGTTTCCAGCTTTCTTTCCACTCATTTTAATTCACTGATGTCACTAAATAACATCCTGGTTACATTAATTTGCTGGATTATGACAATAATTCACAATGCATATACATATTAAGCCATCATGTTGTATACATTAAATACCTGTAATATTTATTGGTCAATCATACCTCAGTAAAGCTGAAGGGGATGATTACATCTCCCATTTAATGTAATTGTAATGGTTACAATTACATTATCGTGTGACCAAAAACATAAACTATGCCAGGTGTGGTGGCTCATGCCTAGAATCCCAACACTCTGGGAGGCCAGGGTAGGTGGACCACTTGAGCTCAGGAGTTCAAGACCAGGCTGGCCAATGTGGTGAAACCCCATCTCTACTAAAAATACAAAAATTAGCCAGGCATGGTGGCAGGTGCCTGTAATCCCAGCTACTTAGGAGGCTGAGGCAGGAGCATCACTTGAGCCTGAGAGGTAGAGGTTGCAGTGAGCCGATATTGTGCCACTGCACTCCAGCCTGGGAGACAGAGCAACACTCGGTCTTATTTATTTATTTATTTATTTTTTGAGATGGAGTTTCACTCTTGTTGCCCTGGCTGGAGTGCAATGGCATGATCTCAGCTCACCACAACCTCAACCTCCCAGATTCAGGCAATTCTCATGCCTCAGCCTCCTGAGTAGCTGGGATTATAGGCATGCACCACCGTACACACTAATTTTTTGTATTTTTAGTAGAGACAGGTTTCTCCATGTTGGTCAGGTGGGTCTTGAACTCCCAACCTTAGGTGATCCACCCCCCTTGGCCTCCCAAAGTGCTGGAATTACAGGTATGAGACACTGCACCTGGCCAAGACTACATCCTAATAAACAACAGCAACAACAAAACATAAGTTAGTAATTTTTTTAAAGTTAATTATTCTCTTAAATCACATAGAAAATGAAAAGTAGGGTTATAAGCAATTATTAAAACAATACTAGCTTTTATAATTGTCCATGTATTTACCTACGTTGATATATGTTTTTCTTCATACAACTTTGTGTCCCCTTCTAGTATCTTTTCTTTTAAACCTGCAGGAGAGCCCTTGGATTTCTTGTAGGACATGTCTAGTGTTAACAAATTCCCTCAACTTTTGTTTATTTGAGATTGTCTTATTTGAGAGTTTCTCTCTGACATTTGAGGGATAGCTTTTCTGGGTATAAAATTCTTAGTTGACGGTTGACGGTTTTTGTTTTTCTTTTAGTTTTAGCACATTAAATATATCCACCAATGCCTTCTGGCCTGCAAAGTTTCTGATGAGAAATCTACTTATAATCTTCATATCTATGAATATATATACGCATGCCATGGTGGTTTGCTGCACCCATCAACCTGTCATCTACATTAGGTATTTCTCCTAATGCTATCCCTCCCCTAGTCCCCCACAACCCAACAGGCCCCGATGTGTGATGTTCCACTCCCTGTATACATGTGTTCTCATTGTTCAACTCCCACTTATAAGTGAGAACATATGGTGTTTGGTTTTCTGTTCCTGTGTTAGTTTGCTGAGAATGATGGTTACTAGCTTCATCCATGTCCCTGCGAAGGACTTGAACTCATCCTTTTTACAGCTGCATAGTATTCCATGGTGTATATGTGCCACAATTTCTTTATCCAGTCTGTCACAGATGGACATTTGGGTTGGTTCCAAGTCTTTGCTATTGTGAACAGTGCTGAAACAAACATAGATGTGCATGTGTCTTTATAATAGAATGATTTAGAATCCTTTGGGTACATACCCAGTAATGGGATTCTTGGGTCAAATGGTATTTCTATTTCTAGATCCTTGAGGAATAGCCTGTCTTCCACAATGGTTGAGCTAATTTACACTCCCACCAACAGTGTAAAAGTGTTCCTGTTTCTCCATATCCTTTCCAACATCTGTTGTTTCCTGACTTTTTAATGATGGCCATTCTAACTGTCATGAGATGGTATCTCATTGGGGTTTTGATTTGCATTTCTCTAAATACCAGTGATGATGATCTTTTTTCACATGTCTGTTGGCAGCATGAATGTCTCCTTTTGGGAAGTTTCTGTTCATATCCTTTGCCTACTTTTTGATGGGGCTGTTTGCTTTTTTCTTGTAAATTTGTTTAATTTCTTTGTAGATTATAGATATTAGCCCTTTATCAGATGGATAGATTGCAAAAATTTTCTCTCATTCTGTACGTTACCTTTTTACTCTGATATTAGTTTCTTTTGCTGTGCAGAAGCTCTTTAGTTTAATTAGATCCCATTTGTCTTGATTTTGTTGCCATTGCTTTTAGAGTTTTAGTTATGAAGTCTTTGCCCATGCCTATGTCCTGAATGGTATTGCCTAGGTTTTCTCCTAGAGGTTTTATGGTTTTACTTCTTACATTTAAGTTTTTAATACGTCTTGAGTTAATTTTTGTATAAGGCATAAGAAAGAAGTCTAGTTTCGGTTTTCTGCATATGGCTAGCCAGTTTTCCCAACACTATTTATTAAATAGGGAATCCTTTCCCCATTGCTTGTTTTTGTCAGGTTTGTCAAAAATCAGATGGTTGTAGGTGTGTGACATTATTTCTGAGGCCTCTGTTCTGTTCTATAGGTCTATATATCTGTTTTGGTACCAGTACTATGCTGTTTTTGTTACTGTAGCCTTGTAGTATAGTTTGAAGTCAGTAGCGTGATGCCTCTAGCTTTGTTGTTTTGCTTAGGAGTGTCTTGGCTATACAGGCTCTTTTTTTGCTTGCATATGAAATAAGGCATATTTTTGTAATTTTGTGAAGAAATCAATGGTAGCTTGATTGTCCTCTCTTATTTCCTTGAGCAGTAGTTTACAGTTCTCCTTGAAGAGGTCTTTCACAATGCTTGTAAGTTGTATTCCTAGATATTTTATTCTCTTTGTAGCAACTGTGAATGGGAGTTCACTCATGATTTGTCTCTCTGTTATTTAGGTATAGGAATGCTTGTGATTTTTGCACATTGATTTTGTATCCTGAGACTTTGCTGAAGTTGTTTATCAGCTTAAGGAGATTTTGAACTGAGATATTGGGGTTTTCTAAATATACAATCATGTCATCTACAAATAGAGACAATTTTACTTCCTCTCTTCCTATTTGAATACCCTTTATTTCTTTCCCTTGCCTGATTTCCATGCCCAGAACTTCCAATACTGTGTTGAATAGGAGTGAAGAGAGAGGGCATCCTTGTCTCGTGCCAGTTTTCAAAGGGAATGCTGCCCTCTTTATCCCATTCAGTATGATATTGGCTGTGGATTTGTCATAAATAGCTCTTGTTATTTTGAGACATGTTCTATCAATACCTAGTTTATTGAGAGTTTTTAGTATGAAGGGGTGCTGAATTTTATCAAAGGCCTTTTCTGCATCTGTTGAGACAATCATGTGGTTTTTGTCATTGGTTTTGTTTATGTGATGGATTATGTTTATTGATTTGCATATGCTGAACCAGACTTGCATCCCAGGGATGAAGCCTACTTGATGGTGGTGGATAAGCTTTTCGATGTATTGCTGGATTTAGTTTGCCAGTATTTTATTGAGGATTTTAGCATCTATGTTTATCAAAGATATTGGCCTGAAATTTTCATTTTTAGTTGTGTCTTTGCCAGGTTTTGGTTTAAGGATGATGCTGGCCTCATTAATTGAGTTGGGGAGGAGTCCATCTTTTTCTTTTGTTTGGAATAGTTTTAGAAAGAATGGTACCGGCTCCTTTTTGTATCTCTGGTTGAATTCAACTATGAATCCATCTGGTGCTGAGCTTTTTTGGTTGATAGACTATTAATTACTGCCTTAATTTCAGAACCTGTTATTGATCTATTCAGAGATTCGACTTCTTCCTGGTTTAGTCTTTGGAGGCTGTTTGTGTCCTGGAATTTATCAATTTCTTCTAGATTTTCTAGTTTATGTGCATAGAGGTGTTTATAGTATTCTCTGATGGTAGTTTGTATTTCTGTGGGATCAGTGGTGATCTCTCCTTTATCATTTTTTGTTGTGTCTATTTGATTCTTCTCTTTTCTTTATTAGTCTGGCTAGTGGTCTGTTTTGTTGATCTTTTCAAAAAACAAGCTCCTGGATTCATTGATGTCTTGAAGGGTCTTTTGCACCTCTGTCTCCTTCAGTTCTGCTCTGATCTTAGTTCTATTTATTGTATTCTGCTAGCTTTTGAATTTGTTTGCTCTTGCTGACCTCATTCTTTTAATACTGATGTTAGTGTTTCTATTTTAGATCTTTCCTGCTTTCTCTTGTAGGCACTTAGTGGTATAAATTTCTCTCTAAACATTGCTTTAGCCATGTCCCAGAGATTCTGGTACATCGTGTCATTGTTCTCATTGGTTTCAAAGAACTTATTTATTTATGCCTTTATTTTGTTATTTACCCAGTAGTCATTCAGGAGCAGGTTGTTCAGTTTCCATGTGGTTGTGAGGTTTTGAGTTAGTTTTTAAATTCTGAGTTCTAATTTGATTGCACTGTGGCCTGAGACACCGTTAGTTATGATTTCCATTCTTTTCCATTTGTTAAGGAGTATTTTGCTTCCAGTTATGTGGTCACTTTTAGAATAAGTGCAATGTGGTGCTGAGAAGAATGTATATTCTGTTGATTTGGGGTGGAGAGTTCTGTAGATGTCCATTAGGTCCACTTGGTCTAGAGCTGAGTTCAATTGTTAATTTTCTGTCTCATTGATCTAATATTGACAATGGGGTGTTAAAATCTCCCAGTATTATTGTGTGAGAGTCTAAGTTTCTTTGTAGGTCTCTAAGAACTTGCTTTGTGAATCTGGGTGCTCCTGTATGGGGTGCATATATATTTAGGATGGTTAGCTCTTCTTGTGCATTGATCCGTTTACCACTATGTAATGTTCTTCTTTGTCTTTTTTTTTTTTTTTATCTTTGCTGGCTTAAATTCTGTTTTATCAGAGGCTAAGATTGCAACCCCTGCTTTTTTTTTTTTTTTTTGCTTTCCATTTGCTTGGTAAATATTCTTCCATCCCTTTATTTTGAGCCTACGTGTGTCTTTGCACATGAGGTGGGTCTCCTGAATACAGCACACCAATAGGTCTTGACTCTTTATCTAATTTGCCAGTCAGCATTTTTTGATTGGGGCATTTAGCCTGTTTACATTTAAGGTTAATATTGTTATGTGTGAATTTGATCCTGTCATTATGATGCTAGCTGGTTATTTTGGCCGTCAGTTGATGCAGTTTTTTCATAGTGTTGATGGTCTTTACAATTTGGTATGTTTTTGCAGTAGCTACTACCAGTTTTTCCTTTCCATATTTAGTGCTTCCTTCAGGAGTTCTTGTAAGGCAGGCCTGGTGGTGACAAAATCTCTCAGCATTTGCTTGTCTGTAAAGGATTTTATTTCTCCTTTGCTTATGAAGCCATGGGTTAAAAATTCTTTTCCTTAAGAGTGTTGAATATTGGCCCCCCCTCTCTTCTTGCTTAAAGGGTTTCTTCTGAGAGATCTGCTGTTAGTCTGAATGGGCTTCCCTTTTTGAGTAACCTGACCTTTCTCTCTGGCTGCCCTTATCACTTTTTCCTCCATTTTAATCCTGGTGAATCTGACAATTATGTGTCTTGGGGTTGCTCTTCTTGAGGAGTATCTTTGCAGTGTTCTCTGTATTTCCTGAATTTGAATGTTGGCCTGTCTTGCTAGGTTGGGGAAGTTCTCCTGTATGATATCCTGAAGAGTGTTTTCTAACTAGGTTCCATTCTCCCCATCACTTTCAGGTACACCAATCAAACGTAGGTTTGGTCTTTTCACATAGTCCCGTATTTCTTGGAGGCTTTGTTCTTTCCTTTTCATTCTTTTTTTCTCTAATCTTGTCTTCACGCTTTATTTCATTAAGTTGATCTTCAAGCTCTGATATCGTTTCTTCTGATTGATTGGTTCGGCTATTGATACTTGTGTATGCCTCATGAAGTTCTCATGCTGTTTTTCAGCTTTATTAGGTCATTTTTGTTCTTCTCTAAACTGGTTATTCTAGTTAGCAATTTCTTTTACCTTTTTTTCAAGGTTCTTAGCTTCCTTTCACTGGGTTGGAACATGCTTCTTTAGTTCAGAAGAGTTTATTATTACCCACCTTCTGAAGCCTGCTTCTTTCAGTTCATCAAACTCATTCTCCATCCAGTTTTGTTCCCTTGCTGATGAGGAGTTATGATCCTTTGAAAGAGAAGAGACATTCTGGCTTTTGCAATTTTCAGCCTTTTTGTGCTGATTTTTTCTAATTTTCATGGATTTATCTGCCTTTGGTCTTTGATGTTGGTGACCTTCACATGGGGTTTCTGCGTGGACATTCTTTTTGTTGATGTTGATGGTAATTCCTTTTTGTTTGTTTGTTTTCCTCAGATGGGGTTTCTGTGTGGATGTCCTTTTTGTAGTTGTTGATGCTATTCCTTTCTGTTGGTTAGTTTTCCTTCTAACAGTCAGGCCCCTCTCCTGCAAGTCTGCTGGAGTTTGCTGAAGGTCCACTCCAGACCCTGTTTGCGTGTATCACCAGTGGAGGCTGCAGAACAGCAAAGATTGCTGCCTGTTCCTTCCTCTGGAAGCTTTGTCCCAGAGGGGCACTCACCAGATGCCAGCTGGAGCTCTCCTGTATGAGATGTCTGTCAACCCCTGCTGGGATGTATCTCCCAATCAGGAGACAGGGTGTCTGGGATCCACTTGACGAGGCTGTCTGTCCCTTAGCAGTGCTCAAGGGCTGTGCTGGGAGATCCCCTGCTTTCTTCAGAGCCAGCAGGCAAAAATGTTTAAATCAGCTGAAGCTGGTCCGACAACCATCCCTTCTCCCAGGTACTCTGTCCCAGGGAGATGGGAGTTTGATCTATAAGCCCCTGACTGGGGCTCCTGCCTTTCTTTCATTGATGCTCTATCCAGAGAGGAGAAATCTAGAGAGGACTCTACTTGTAATATTTTTGAGGATCTCTTGTATGTGATGAGTCACTTCTCTCTTGCTGCTTTCATTTTTCTCTTTTTTTTTTTTTCTTTTTAGACAGAGTCTTGCTCTGTTGCCCAAGCTGGAGTGCAGTGGTGCCATCTCAGCTCACTGCAACCTCCACCTCCCAGGTTTAAGAGATTCTCCTGCCTCAGCCTCTCAGGTAGCTGGGATTACAGGCATGCACCACCATGCCCGGCTAATTTTTGTATTCTTAGTAGAGATGGAGTTTCACCATGTTGGCCAGGCTGATTTCAAACTTTTGGCTTCAAGTGATCCACCCATGTTGGCCTCCCAAATTGCTGGGATTACAGGCATGAACCACCATGCCTGGCCCCTCTTGGTGTTTTCAAGACATTCTCTTTGAGGCTGAGTGCAGTGACTTACACTGTAATACCAGCACTTTTGGAAGCTGAGGCAAGTGGATCGCCTGAGGCTGGGAGTTCAACACCAGCCTGAGCAACATAGTGAGACCTGGTCTCTACAAAAAATATAATAATTAAGCATACGTGGTGGCACATGCCTGTGGTCCTAGCTACTTGGAAGGCTGAGGTGGGTGGATTGACTGAGCCTGGGAGTTCAAGGCTGCAGTTAGCCATGATCATGCCATTGATCTCCAGCCTGGGTGATAGAGTGAGACCCTGTACTTAAAAAATTCTCTCTTTGTCTTTGATTTTCCACAGTTTGATTATAATGTGTCTCAGTGTGGGTCTCTCTGAGTTCATCTTATTTGGAGTTTGTTGAGCTTCTTGGATATTTATCCGGGAAGTTTCTATGATTATTTTTTCAGACAATCTTCCCCTCCATTTCTTTTTCTCTTTCTGAACTCCATCAGTGCACATGTTGGTCTGCTTGATGGTGCTGTATAGGTCCCTTCGGCTTTGTTTATTTTTGTTCAATCTTTTTCCTTTTTGTCCTTTAAACTTGATAATTTCAAGTGTCCTATCTTCAAGTTTGCCGATTCTTACTTCTGCCTACTTTAATCTGCTTTGAATTCCTCTAATGAATTTTTTATTTCAGTTATTGTGCTGTTAAGGTCTGAAAATTTTTTGGTTTCTTCTTGGTTTCCCTATCATTTTGCTGATATCTCACTTTTGTTCATACATTTTTTTTTTACTTTCTCCATTTTTTCTTTAGCTCTTTCTTTAAACAGTTACTTTAAAGTCTTTGTCTTGTATGTCTGTTTCTAGTTTTCCTTGGAGGCAATTTCTGTCCCCAAGAAACTGAACATTTGAATGTAATAGTGTGGTAGTTAGAAATCAACAACTTCTCCTTCCCCAGGGTTTGCTATTTTTAAAATTTGTGTTTTTTATTATTTTAATATTTCTCCATACCAAGAAACAGCCTGAAGTGTAAACTTTCACTGGACATGTGTACTAACTTACTAATTTCCCCTATATATGCAAATGCTTTTGAATGCCCTAATCTTTAATGTCTGACTCCAGAAGGGGAAAATAGAAAAATGATAGGAATCAGGGTACCAACCTTTGAAATCGCTCGGAAGTTTTGGAGAGAGAAGCTTATGAAAATTGGAGGGAAGGGGCCCCAATGACTGCCTGCCTCTGTGTCTGCACCTCCATAATCAGAAGCAACAATCAATGATCAGAAAACAGAACCCTGATATTTGGAGGACACAGTCTATTGCCCACCATTGCTCCCATAGGCTGCAAACAAGCTTCTTCAGTAACACCTGCACAGCTGCCTGCTACTAGGCTGCAGGTAGGGAATGGGTAGCTGTTGCTGAGCTAAATGTTGAAATTGACCAAAATTAATGATAATTTACCATCTAAGCCTTCTCCTGGAAATTGCAAACCTTCAATGTACTCCAGAATTTCAATATAGTTACATAAGGCAGCTTTTGCCTGCACAATTATTGTCTAGGTGAGAACATTGGATTCATGGTGCTTCCTACTTCTTCATCTTTCCAAAATTCTTTTGAATAGAAAACTAACCACATCACATAATCCCCTGTGGATTTGTAACCTCAACTTCTTGTCTCTAATAACATGATGCTGTGAATAAATATCACATGTAGAGATATCTGTACAACTTTCTCTTTGTGTTTTTCAGAATTTCCATCAAAGTCGTTGAGTTTATTAACTCAATGAAACATTTAACTTAAGGTTTCATTGAGTTTATTAAAGATCATGAGATCTTCTTCCAGAACGCCTTCCTTTAGTTGACTCACAGAAAAGCAGTTGTTCTGATATTTGTTATGGAAACACATTTTTGTTAACAACATCTGTACTCAATACAAATATATATAGCAAACCTACCACATGACATATTTCTGAATTTTTCTTAAAATCAATAATGTTTTCTCTGCATCATCAATAATATTTGCTGATGAATGAATTTATTTCTGTTTTTGGCCACACTGTTTCCATGTATTATTTTAGTCATTTTTACCACTGCAGGGAGAAGAAGTATTTCTGATTGATATTTGGCTTGTATATTTTTTGTTATGTAAGGAAAATCAAAACTGGCTTATAAAGTTTGGGGAAATTTTATGAAAAACTTAACGGAGTAATACCTAACTTTCAACATTGCTTTAAAATCATAAAAGTTTGTCTTCATTTCTCATGTGATAAATTTTTTAAATGTCTTGCAAATTATGATGATTTTTAGTGGCACAATATATACCCTTGAGGTGAGATTTGTTGTTAATGCTATTTAATGTTAATATATATTTCAAATAAGTTTTTGTAATATTGAATATTTTCAACTGTATTCTTGTGACAGCTATCCATGATCTTTGTATCAAAATTGGCCTAAGAGCTAATAATGAAAAGGGCCAATTCTGCCATTTTCACATTGTTGCTTACTTTTGTTCTATGACTATGTAGGTATGTCTTAGATGTCTTTGAGCCAGAAAGAGGGTGAACAAAGTGCTATGTAGGAAGAAAAATGGGTGCCTAGAGTGCCTCAATTTGCTTTGTTTCCCCACCTAGGCTGCCAGCTTTTTATTGGCAAGATAATATAGAAATAAACAGTATAAGCGCTGAAATAAGTGTCTGGATATCATTTACTAACTGTGGTTCTGCAGAACTGCTTAAACTCTCTGCACTTTGGTTTCTTCATCTGTAAAATGAGGACAATAACAGTACAAACTGTCATCACTCCTTTTCCTTTTTCTCCACATTTAACACATCAAATCTAGTAAACTCTACCTCTAAAACATACCCAGAATTCAGCCACTTCTCAAGGCCTCTACCATTCCCCTTCAGACTAGCCAACTCCTACCTAAAATACTAGAGGAGCCTCCTAACTAGTCTTCTTGCTTCATTCCTTGTTCCTCTTGTTCTGTTTTCCGCATAACAGTCAGATACATTCTTTAAAAGTATAAATTAGGAGCAGACACTTTTGTTCTGGAGCTTTCCAGTGGTTTCCCATTCCAATCTGGATAAAATCCAGAGTCCTTGGCTGTAGCCTGCGAAGCCATTCATGGTTCACCGTCTATTCCTGTGTTTACTCCCATGCTTCCCTTGCTCACTCTGCTCTGGCATTTCTGGCCTTATTGCTCTTCTCAAACACAGCAAGAAGAGACTTTCACCACATGGCCCTTGCTCTAACTGTTCTCTCTTCTGGAAAAATTCTTCCCCCAGTTAGCCGCAAGGCTAGCATTTATTCCATTCAGGTCCTTTCAAATGTTCACTTAGAAGGTCTTCTCTGATCACTATATATAACAAAGAAGAATCTCCCTTTGGAGCATTTTCTTTTCCTTTACCCTGCTTTATTTTTATTAATGGCACTTTTATATTGAACATATTTCAAATCAATAGTGTGCACCAATAGAAGGGCACACTTATCTGTCTCCTACCACTAGCCCACTGGTTCTCAATTTGGGATGATTTTGCCTCCTGGGGGACATTTGGTGATGTCTGGAAACATTTTTGTTTGTCACACTGAAGGAAGGAATAGAGGCCAGAGATGCAGTTTAGCACCCAAAAACCTCAGAAAAGTTCCCTACAGCAAATATATATATATATTTATATAATATATGTATATAAATATATACATATATATTTTTATATTATATATATGTATATATTTATATATTTATATATTTATAAATATATACATATATATAAATAATATATATGTTTATATATTTTTATATA
>CAUYLG010048597.1:0-16372 GCA_963573385.1 Cacajao melanocephalus
AAAAAAAAAAAAAAAAGACATTGTTCAAAGAATTTAGTATCCAAATATTGGGGAAAGGGGTACTGGAGAGCCATCACACCCTCCTGGAAGATAGGGACTTGGTACCAGGGATACCTAATACTAAGTGGTGGTGGGAGGAGACAGGAAATGAACAGGATGAATACTGTTACAGTATCTCAGCATAAAGAAGAAGGAAATACATTCCTACCTCATAAAAGCAGTGTTTGCAGGGGTGGGGATCTAAAATAAGGTTTTCCTGGATTTCATGCATAGAGTCCATAATCTGAAAGATGACATATTCCATTGTATGCAGAATAATAAAAAGCAGAGATAAGAGGAGAGCAAATGGGCCAGGGTCCACAGTGTAATCCTTCCCTTGTTCTACTCCAAGCCTCCAATGATGTTACTAAGCTTGGGGTAAGAGAAGAGACAGAAAGAAAATGAGAGCTCCTGAAGAATAAACCATCCCTTACCACCAGATCAACTGGAGCCTGGTAGTTGAAAGAACAAATTGATAAAGGGCAATGAAACTTCTACTTAGAGCTTGCTAGGATCATGAAACATCACCCAGGCCATCTGTGCCAATGCACACTATAAAATTTATCCAAATAAGAAAAAGATTTCAATAAAAGACAAATGTGTTCCAGATACCCATGAAATAGCAGCTTCTCCTACTTAAAAGTGGAATGGGGAATACACCAGTACCCTAAAACCACATATGTCATGAATACCCCCCTTTAAAGTGTTCCAAATGTATGTTCTAATACCACATTTCTGACTAACCACACTTTTCAAAGAATCTCATTTTAAAATGCTAAAAGATAACCCTGAAAAGAAACATCAGATGCAAAAGCTGTAAATCCTGATGCCAACTTGTTATATTTTCACAGCTAAGTTTAGAAAAGGAGAACGTAGTTTTCAATTTATTGCCACAGTTTACTTTATGCTGTGTAATTTATAACTGACTTTCTGTGTTCTGCATCTAGGTTAATTCTGTTTGCATCCTTAGATCTAAGATAAAAGAAGTCATCTTTGGAGGTTTCTTTTCTAATATAAGCCATTGGAATTTTAATGGAGGCATAAATTGATAGCTGGGATGATTTCAGTCTGAGTTGTTAAGGGCTCAGCTGTGTCCAGAAATAAACTCAGAAAGATGCAATATACAATGTAATACATTTAGTTCCTACATTATGAACAAGGGATCTAATTATAGTTTCACATTTTTATATCCCTTGAGCTACTAGTGGTTTACCATGCCTAAATTGCTCACTGTTTACTCATTCTTTTTTACTATGAGGGACCCATTTAGCAAATTACTGCTCTAGTGCACTAAATGGGCCCCAGGTGGCCAAACTGAATTAATATGTTCCCTGTTCACTGGCAGGATGAGACCTTATGGTCTCTCTAATGTCTTACCCCTCCCTCATGAAATTTACAATTTGAATTCTATCAAGAGCTTGGATTGCTACTATCATTTTAGGTAGTCTGTTTTATAATATGGCTTGATAGCTTTTCAGATTTTAGTGCACCCTTTTTAATCCCGTAATTCTTTGTCTTGTTCTTATTTCTCACATCCTGACTCACTAAAATAAACAGATGTTCCATACATGGCAACAATGAAGTTTAGACCAGAAATATAGGCCACATAAACCCACCTGACACTCTAACAATGTAAATTACCTGGGACATTCATTCAGCAAGTACTTATTGAACTTTTTTTTTTTTTGAGACAGAGTCTTACTTTTTTTTTTTGAGGCTGAAGTGAAGTGGTACAATCTCGACTCACTGCAACCTCCGCCTCTCATGTTCAAGCAATTCTCCTGCCTCAGCCTCCCAAGTAGCTGATTATAGGGCCTGCTACCATGGCTGGCTAAGTTTTCTATTTTTTTTTTAGTAGAGATGGGGTTTCACCATGTAGGCCAGGCTGGTCTTGAACTCCTGACCTAGGTGATCCACTCGTCTTGGCCTCCCAAAGTGTTGGGATTACAGGTGTGAGCCACCACACCCAGCTACTTATTGAACTTTTAAGTTTAGGTATCATTCGTCCTAAGTAAATAGTATAGACAAAAATATCTGATCTAATGAAGCCTATTTACAGGGATTGGCATTTTGAAAAAAAAATTCAGTTAAAATCAACCTATTCTCTTCTGTTATACAGATAATTCTTGTTTTGGGCAAGTGGGATACATGATAATCTAGATATACAAATTACATATTAGAGTATAAATATTTCTTCTCAAAGTCTCATTTATTCTTTCCCTTATGAATGAAGTCATTATACAGTTAAGTACTCCTATAATATTAATACATTTAAAGTATATTAATTTTAAAAATTAATTTATTCCTAGCTTTTTAGAATTTTGGATTCTAACCTCACACAAGCACCTAATCCCTGTTTGCATCAAGATTCCTACTTAGGCCAGGCACAGTGGCTCATGCCTATAATCCCAGCACTTTGGGAGGCTGAGGCAGGTGGGTCACCTGAGGTCAGGAGTTTGAGACCAGCCTGGCCAATATGGCCAAAACCTGTCTCTACAAAAATACAAAAATTAGCCATGCATGATGGCACTCACCTGTAATTCCAGCTATTCAAGAGGCTGAGGCAGGAGAATCGCTTGAACCTGGGAGGTAGAGGTTGCAGTGAGCTGAGATCGTGCCATTGTACTCCAGCCTGGGTGACTGAGTGAGACTGCATTTCAAAAATAATAATAAAAAAAATTAAAAAGATTCCAATCTAACAAAAATCTATCCTACGTCATCCCAAAGCATTTCTTCTTATTCTTACATAGCTTAAAACAGAAAAGTTCTCCAGATAATGATTCCTCCATACTTATATTCATTAATTATACCACGAAGAAGCAGTGTGGATATCCTCTTTTTGTCCCATTGTAGAGAGGTTACAGGAGACTCCATCAGTCCCTAGAAGTCTAGCCCTTTCCGCTCTACTGCCTGCCACATCTAGTGGGTCTGGACTCCTAAGCGTCTTAGTTTCCTGGGGCTGCTGTAACAAACCGCCATGAAATGGGTGGCTCAAAACAAAAATATATCCTTTTGTTACTGGTAAACTTGAGGGTCCCAAAAGATGGGGTCTTTCCTCCTTCATTGCTGCAGAGCCAATACACAACTGAAAGCATCAAGCAGAGCAAGGTTTATTCTGTGGCCAGGTAATGAAGAAGTGGGAGCGTGGCTTGAAAATCACCTTTCCAACTAGTGCAGGGTGAGGGGGCTAAAATGTAAAGTTTCCCTAATGAAGGAGTTGGACATTAAATGCAAGGGGAGGGACCAGGCCCCATGGCTCACATCTGTAATTCTGGCACTTTGGGAGGTCAAGGCAGGCAGATCACTTGAGGCCAGGAGACCAGCCTGGCCGACCTGGTGAAACCCCATCTCTACTAAAAATACAAAAATTAACTAAGCACGGTGGTACATATCTGTAATCCCAGCTACTTGGGGGGTTGAGGCAGGAGAATCACTTGAACCTGGGAGGTGAAGGTTGCAGTGAGCTGAGATCACACCATTGCACTCCAGCCTGGGCTAAAGAGCAAGACTCTATCTCAAAAAAATACTATTGTGGCTGGGTGCAGTGGCTCATGCCTATAATCCCAGCACATTATAAGGCCAAGGTCACCTAAACTCCTGATCTTGGGTGGGAGGCGGATCACCTGAGATCAGGAGTTCAAGACTAGCTTGACCAACATGGTGAAACCCCATCTCTACTAAAAATTACAAAAAGTAGGCGGCATGGTAGTGGGCACCTGTAATCCCAGCTACTCAGGAGGCTGAGACAGGAGAATCACTTGAACCTAGGAAGCGGAGGTTGTAGTGAGCCAAGATTGCATCACTGCACTCCAGCCTGGGCAACAGAGTGAGACTCCATCTCAAAAAAAAAAAAAAATACTATTTTTAAAAGGACATTTTAATACATACAAAAAGTAGGAAGGACAGATCTTAGCATAAAAGGTGGTGCTTCAAGTTGAACAGTTAACTTTATGAAAACTTCTTACTGTGTCCTTTTTTTCCCTCTCATATTACCACAGATCAAGAAAAATGCCATCCCAGGTCAGTATCTTATCTCAAACTGGCATTTGGGAATCAGAACCAGAGCTTCACAGGAGTCACTGTGTCCAGCACCCTGCTATTATTCCACAGTCAGCACTAGAGGGTCACGGTAAATACAGAGCTGTAACTTTCAAGAATTTAGCAATTTACAACCATCTGTTGCCGTATGTATCAAAATTTTACAAAATATGGCCACTGCCTACTCACCTCATAATATCTGTGATCTTACCCATATTTCTGTTGTAAAATTGAGATGCCAGAAAAATCAAGCAGCAGGGCTCATGCTCAGGTGGGTGCATTAATTAATAAATCAGATAGAGTGACATTGGCAATGGCACGATAGCATTCTTAGTCTCCTACACATGCCATAGTTTGAAAGGTGGTGCCATGTAATATTTTTAGGAAGTGTTATGATGTTCAAGGTTAGAAGTCAGAAGTCCTGGCTCTAAAGTCCCTAGCTAAGTATGACCTGGGGAAGACATTTGACCTCAAAGAGCTTTTTCTTACTGATTGATGTAATAAAGGATTGAACTACACATTGTCTCTAAAATCTCTTCTGGCGCAAAGAAATTTCTCATTCTGACTCAAAGCAAAACTATCTAATTTGGAATATTGACAAATGTTTTTATTAGTCACAAAGCAGAGACCTTTACATTCAGATGCTATCATTTTGACATAAAAAGACTTTTTTTTTTCTTTTTTTGAGACAGAGTCTCCCTCTGTTTCCCAGGCTGGGGTGCAGTGGTGCAATCTCAGCTCACTGCAACCTCCACCTCCTGGGTTCAAGCAATTCTCCTGCCTCAGCCTTCTAAGTAGCTGGTATTACAGGCACCCACCACCATGCCAGCTAATTTTTTGTATTTTTAGTACAGATGGAGTTTCTCCATGTTGGTTAGGTTGGTCTTGAACTCCTAACCTCAAGCGATCCGTCCGCCCAATGTGCTTTTTTAAAATAAAAAGACTTTTAAGACTGTTTCTTGCTGTTTAAAAGAATTTTTAAAGCATTTAGAATAACAGCAGGTTTATTCTGATGTGTATGAAAACTACTGGGTTTTTAGTCCTCTGAAATATGAATTTGTCATGAATAGAAACTAATTTATGACAACAAGATCCACAACTTCAGATCCCCAAACTTCAGGGTCTGTATCAGTTTTCTCTTTTCTGGTCATGGATGTGTATAGATATAAATCTCATTAGCACAAAGTTAGGTTAGCTGATAAGCTAAAACATCAGCTCCCTTGAGTACGTGGGCCCAGGAGGTGCAGACAAGGATGTTGATAGCAGCTGTAGTTTGCCATGCCAGAACTTGGGAGTCACCCAAATACTTATCAACAGCAGGATGGATCAAGAAACAGGAGCATAGGCCAGGCGTGGTGGCTCACGCCTGTAATCCTAGCACTTTGGGAGGCTGAGGCAGGTGGATCACCTGAGGTCAGGAGTTTGAGACCAGCCTGGCTAACACGGCGAAACCCCATCTCTAGTAAAAATACAAAAATTAGCTGAGCATGGTGCCAGGGGCCTGTAATCTCAGCTACTCAGGAGGCTGAGGCAGGAGAATTGCTTGAACCCCAGGGGATGGAGGTTGCAGTGAGCTGAGATCGCTCCACTTCACTCCTTCACTCCAGCCTGGCCGTAAGAGCGTAACTCTGGCTCAGAAAAAAAAAAAAAAGAAAGAAAGAAAGAGGAGGGAGCATAGTTCTACCTTGAAATACAATATGGCAACAAAAATGAAGAAGTTAAAGTGCTAAGCAATATGAATGAATCTTAAAAGCATGTTGGGTGAAAGAGGCCAGACACAACAGAATACTTTCCAGATGATTCCATTTATATCAAGTTCAAGAACAAGCCAAACTAATGTGTGTTTTCTAGAAATGCAATTTAGGTGGTAACACTGGAATGAAAGGAAAGGAAGTAAATAACACATACTGACTAGGGGGACTGAGAGGATTGTGACTGGGCAAGAGAATGCTGGGCTTCAGGGGAGATGACAGTGTTCTTGTTCTTGACCTTGCTGGTTACCTGGGTCTCTGCTTGATGAAAACGTGTTCAGATGTACATTCTTGTTTCATCCACTTTCCCGTTTGTGTTATATTTCATAACAAAGGTATTTTTAAAGGTCATATGGTTTGTTACACCCTGAATTTCTATGTTCTGTCCATTCTTAAGAGTTTGAAGTTATATTTTCCACAAGTTGTCTAATTCATTTAGAATTGTATTCATAATTTAAAACAATGATAAATTATAATTTAACATAACTTAAGAGAGAACTTTCAGATTAATTGTAAGAGTAGTAAGTTCATTATAGAAACTTTGGACAGTATTGCCAGGTGTAAAGATGCAGGAATGAACAAAAATCCCAATGACACAGTTTTTTCGCCTATTTCCTCCAAGATTTTTTTTCCTCCTATGCATTTTTGTTTGGTAGAGATCATAATGTAGCCACATTTTCCCCCTGCTTTTCTTGCTTAAAACGATGCCATGAGCACTTTTCCCTATAATGTAAAAATCACCATAAACATAATTTTAAATTTCTAGATAACAGTGAATTATTGGGAGAACTATAATTTATGTATACACACCATAAAGGGTGAATTCATGATCACGCAGGACACTGTACTGGCCTTCAGTATTTTTATACTATTTTTATGCTCTTGTACTTGTGGAAATAAGGATGAGATCTTAGTCATGTTTGATACCTTCACCTTCCATATCTCCCCATCCTTCAAATGGAAACATAGCAACATTGAAATCAGGCGGTGTCTGAAACCCGTTGTAGATGGGCTTATGAGGAAGTCAAAACATGGAAACATTACCAAGTCCTGTAATATGCCAGGGTAGCGTAGACAGATTTAGCAAATAATACTATAGGACATAGTTTTTGCAATAATTGGATATATAAAAGAATTTTTAAAAATATTCTTGATACTATTGCAAATAAATGTCAAGCAAAAGATATTATCAAGCAATATCTTTTGCTTGATATTTATTTGATATTTGAACTTACTCAGGTTTCCTGTATTTCATCTGGCAACCCAATGCCAGGGCACTGCCAGGGCTGTCAGGAGTATATTCTAATTTAATTCCTTTGACCCCTTTGAGAATTACATATGATTCCCATTTTAAAGAAGAGCTTAGGCCAGGCACGGTGGCTCACACCTGTAATCCCAGCACTTTGGGAGGCCAAGGCAGGCAGATCACGAGGTCAGGAGTTCGAGACCAGCCTGGCCATCATAATGAAACCCCGTCTCTACTAAAAATACAAAAAATTAGCCAGGTGTGGTGGCATGCACCTGTAGTCCCAGCTACTTGGGAGGCTGAGGCAGGATAATTGCTTGAATATGGGAGGCAGAGGTTGCAGTGAGCTGAGACCACACCATTGCACTCCAGCCTGGGAAATGAAGTGAGACTCCATTTCAAAAAAAAAAAAAAAAAAAAGAAGAGCTCAGTAAGGCCTAGTAAAAGGAGTAAAACAAGGATAGAACCTAAGCTTTCTGATACCAAGAATATAGCTCCAAATTGGGGGCACCTAGTGCTTTGGGCAAAATGGACCCAACTCTCCCTCAGTGAGACAGAGTGTTTTTGGTTTTAATTTGTTATTGTTGTTTCTTTCTACAAAACAGTTCATCAACCCTTTTGTACTCATGTTAAAAATGAGTGGCCAGGTGCGATGGCTCATGTCTGCAATCCCAACACTTTGGAGGCAGAGGCGGAAGGACGGCTTGAGGCCAGGAGTTCATGACCAGCCTGGACAACATAGTGTGACCCCTTCTCTACAAAAAAATTTTAAGAAATTAGCCTGGAACAGTGGTACACGCCTGTAGTCCTAGCTACTCAGGAGGCTCTCTCAGGGCCAGAAGTTCAAGACCAGCCCAGGTAAGATAGCAAGACCCTGTCTCTACAAAACATTTTTATAAAATAAACAGAAATTAGTTAGGCATGGTGGTACATGCCTGCGGTCTCAGATACTTGGGAAGCTAAGGAGGGAGGATCATTTGAGCCCAGGAGTTCAAAGCTACAGTGAGCTATGGTTGTGCCACTATACTCCAGGCTGGGTGACACAGCAAGACCCTATCTCTAAAAAAATAATAAGCAAGTTAAAACATGAGTATGGGGTAGGGGAAGAATTCTGGACCCAGGCAGCAGGGCCAAGCCACTGTACCTACTCAAACAACCAGGTCCAGGAAAAGGGCCTTTAACCTAACACAGAGCAGCAAAGATGAAGCCCCAGCACACCCCCAGCCTCACCCTTTGGAGGCCAGAAGACTCAACCATCAGCACTCTTTCTGATGACCATCAGATGAGACATTTTAATTTCATTTACTCCTGAAAACCCCAAGAAAGGGTTTGGGTTTCTATTTGAGGTCGGGGGCAGGGGCTTTATTTACTTATTTACTTATTTTTATTTATTTATTTATTTTGGAGACAGAGTTTCACTCCTCTTGCCCAGGCTGGAGTGAAATGGTGCCATCTTGGCTCACCGCAACCTCTACCTCCTGGGTTCAAGTGATTCTCCTGCTTCAGCCTCCTGAGTATCTGGGACTACAGGCGCCTGCCCCCACGCCAGACTAATTTTTCATATTTTTAATAGAGATGGGGCTTCACCGTGTTAGCCACGATGGTCTCAATCTCCTGACCTCACAATCCACCCTTCTTGGCCTCCCAGAGTGCTCAGATTACAGGCATGAGCCACTCCACTTGGACCACTTATTTACTTATTTAGGTTTAAAATAAATAGTAAAAAGGGTGAACCTTCCAGAAGTGGTTCCCCTGGTGTATGGGAGGAAACATGATCCAAGCTGTGTGCATTATCCTCATCCCATCCTGTCCAGGCAGGACCCCGGCCCCATCGCGTGGCACAGGCCAAGCTCCCCTCTCTTGTGTCTTCTCATTCATTCCTTTGCACCCTGCTGCTTTCCTTCCCCATACAAGCAGATTCTAAGCGAGCCATCTGGCAAACCCCTCAGAGTACTACCTCTCCTAGCCAGGAGGGAAACTTCCCTAGGTCCCAGACAGAGGAGGTGACAGAAGTGCTAGTGTCTGAGGGGCGTGGGTGCAAGAGACAGAATGGAACTGCATCAGGAAAAGTGACAGAGTCCCCGGCCTCAGCTGGGCCCGTGAGATTCCCCTGGATGTGGCTCTTGTGGCAATCCAAGGTAAGGTCTTTGGTAGGACTTGGAAGAAGCACACAGACCCCCACGATGCCATGCACTAAGGCCCCCAGCCTCACTCCAGGCAAACATATCTGCTCAATGGCATCTAGCTCTGAACCAAAGAGGGCCTGAGTCTCTCTGCACCAAGAGGAAGCAAGTGTCTAACTCACCCCCTGCATCTGGCAGCAAACAGCAGCTGCACTTCCCCTCCCTAAGTCTCTAGAGCCTCAGACTTGCATCCTGTCAGCCCCTAAAGCAGCTCAGGGTCCTGGCACACTTGCCAACATGGCTTAAAGCTGAATCCACCCGCAGGCAGTCACGCAGCAGGCCCAGGGAGCAACATCAGTGTGCGTGTACGGGTTCCATCTTCACTGTGTCTTGGGAAGCCAAGATGGACTTCACGTGCACCTCAGCTTCACTACTAAAAACCAGTTCTTACTGCCTCTAGCCCCTTGGGTTTCCTTTTCATAGAGCATTTACTTAATTTTAAAAACTTTTTATTTTATTATAAAATGAGACGAGATCTTACTATGTTGCTCAAGCTGGTCTTGAACTTCTGGGCTCGAGGGATCCTTTTGCCTGAACCTCCTGAGTAACTGAGGTTACAGACCACAGCCACCACGGCTGCCCGCAGAGCATTTACTTTAGAAAACTTGGCATTTTAAATTCTTTCTCTACCTTTTTTTTTTTCTTTTAATTTATCTGTATTCATTTCAACTTTAAGCAGCATGTGACTTGCACACTACATTTCCATCCACAAGCCTGGCTCGGTGTTTTTGTTTTTATTTTGTTTTGTTTTTTTGAAACAGAGTCTTGCTCTGTCTCCCAGGCTGGAGTATAGAGTGGCACAATCTTGGCTCACTGCAACCTCTGCCTCCTGAGTTCAAGTGATTCTCCTGCCTCAGGCTCCTGGGTAGCTAGGACTACAGGCATGCGCCAACACGCCCAGCTAATTTTTATGTTTTTAGTGGACACAGGGTTTCACCATGTTGGCCAGGCTAGTCTCGAGCTCCTGACCTTAGATGGGATTACAGTTGTGAGCTACTGCACCTGGCCAAGTTTTTGAACAGCTTTATGATAATGCTTAGATAGGCTTATAATTTTGCTCCTCCAAACAATACTTTTCTCTGGAAAAAAAAGCCCTGTGGAGAGTCCCTTCCATCAAGTTGCTTTAGTTTAACCTATTTCTAGAGGACTAGTACCTGCAGAATTGGCAATTACAGAGGATGAAAAGTAGATCCTAGAAGATGTAACAAATACTTTTCTCTTAAACATCAAGGTATAGCTCAAAACACTTTGATAATAAGATTTGGTCTAATAATGAATCTGGCTTGAGAGCTAAACACTTCAGACCACAAAGTTAACATCATGTTACATACATCTTACAGCACACATTACCTTGTTCTGTTGAAATAAGCCAATGTGCAACTAAAAGAGCATTACTAGCTCTGTCTTAGTGCCTAAGGTATCACAGTATCATTTAGAAGTAGAAAGAAATCTTATCTTCCCCTTAAAGTAGTTATTGTCATGCCATACAGCCTTTTTGTTTTGTTTTGTTTTTGAGACAGAGTTTTGCTCTTGTTGCCCAGGCTGGAGTGCAATGGTGAGATCTCGGCTCTGCCTCCCAGGGTCAAGCAATTCTCCTGCCTCAGCCTCCCAAGTGGGTGGGATTACAGGTATGCACTACCACACCTGACTAATTTTGTATTTTTAGTAGAGATGGGCTTTCACCATTTTGGCCAGGCTGGTCTCAAACTCCTGACTTCAGGTGATCCACCCACGTCAGCCTCCCAAAGTGCTGGGATTACAGGCATGAGCCACTGCACCCAGACTAGATGTGAACCACTGCACCCAGCCTTTTGCCCAACTTTTAAACAAATGATAATATTTGCACATTAGCAACATGCTTGTAAATTAGAATTACCCTAGAAAAGAATTGGGGAAAGATTCAAAGCTGCAAAAGCAGACACTTAAGAACTGTGACTTGATAAGAAGGCTTTCATTCCCCTGAAGCATCTCCACAGCTTCTCCACTAGCCTCGCTTGACTTAAAATGGCCACATTTTGATAAAGAGATGGAAGGACCAAGATCTTCAAGGGTGAGAGAGAGAGAGCTCATCACGCTTAGGTGACAGTTAAAATGCCATGGGACACCATACCAAAAAATTACTTTGAGATGGATCTTAGATATAAGTGTGAAAGATAAAATAACAAAACTTCTGAAAGTGACCTTGGGGTAGGCAAAGGTCTTAAGACACAAGAAAGCTCTTAACAAAAAAAAGGTAAATTCGACTTTTTTTTTCCCCCATTAAGAACATCTTTTAATCCAAAGACATCACCAAGAGAGTGAAAATGCAAGCCACAGACCACTGGGAGACAACACTTTCTATTCAGGATATGTAAAGAACTCCTACAAATCAGTAAGAAAAAAGCAATCTCTTCAATTAACAGGCAAAACAAACACTTAAACATACACTCCACAAAAGAATATATCAAAAAGCAAACCAGTATGTGAAATGGTGCTCATCATCCTTACTTATGAGGAAAATACAGATTAAAACATCCTAAGATAACTTACACATCTTTAAAAGACTAAAATTAATAGAGTGACAATCCCAAATTATGGTAAGATTCAAGAGCAACTAGAACTCTCATGCATTCCAGCTTGGGCAACATGGTGAAACCCCATCTCCACAAAAAAAAGTGAAAATTAGCCAGGTGTGGTGGCATGCGCCTGTAGTCTCAGCTACTCGGGAGGCTGAGGTGAAAGGATAGCTTGAGCTAGGGAGGTTGAGCCTCCAGTGAGCTGAGATCACGCCACTGCACTCTAGCATGGGAGACAGAGTGACACCCTTTCTTGAATATTAAAAATAAAAACAAATAAATAAATAACATTATCAAGATGGTAATTTTTATGTTCCATATATAGTAGCACAATTTTTTAAAAGAACAGGAAAACTAATCTGATGGAAGTCAGAATGGAAGCGACCTTTGACAGAGGGCAGTGGCTGGAGGGGACCTCTGGCCTGCTGGCAAATATTCTATTTATTTATATGGATTGTGCTATTGAGCTGTGAAAGTTCAAAGGTCTGTGTCATACGAATACTTTTGTTTGTGCCTTAGTAAAAGGTTTTGCCTTTTTGTTTAAGATACAAGAATACCGGATTTGTTTAACACATTTATTACATAAAACTCTGAGCTCTTACATGTGACATCGGAAGAGGTGGAATGTTGGGTAGAGTAGGCAGGCTCAGGGAAGGAGGAAGCCGTGGTGAATCTATGGAGACGATGCCAAAACAGGCAGCATAATCTGGAAGAGGAAATAAAATGGGAATTACCTTGCAACTTCATCCAGGGATCTTAATTCCTACATATTTTCTGTAAGATCAATGTTCTGACCAAAGTTATGTGAACCAAGAGCTGTCTTCTCTGTTTGAGCTCCATGTGAATCTACAAATGAGGACTTCAAATGAGTTGGATTTATTGTCTTCAGGTAATACAATGCCATGATCCAAACTGTGGTGGGCCATTTATGCAGATGAACTCGATCAAGAAAGTTTTACTGAGCAACTACTTTGTACCAGGGAATTTGATAAGTATGAGAATTATAGTGATGACTGCATCCTCCACAGACCTGCCCCTCTTGGATCTTAGAGCCTTGGAAGGAGAAATGCCCACTTGTTAATTTGGTATTGCTTCTCTGGCCCTATAAAAATAGATGTGTGTTAAGTCTCCAATAAGAATCAGCTTCTCAAGCTGGAATTTAGTTCTGGGAAGGGAGAATTTAGTTATGGAGGCAGCAAGGCAGGACCCAGGAAGAGGGTGGCAGGGAGGAAGGGACTGACTGCTCCACTGGGTTTGAATAGGATATGTGCAGCTTTTATAATTAAAAGACAGAAAATCCTTAAACCTGTAGACAATAGATGATAGAAAATAGAATGAGGTTTCTTGACCCCAGAATATTACAAAGAATGAATGATGATTTTCTAATTATACCTTTTCTGTATTCTGAAGGTTGACACTTTAATATTAACATCAATTTTCTAAAATTATGACCTACTCTGTCTCTGGTGCTTGAAAGAATAAAGACTTAACTGTGAAATCAATGCACATTAGACTTAAATCAGGCAAACGGCATGAACAATAATAGTCTGAGAAAGCTCATATTTTTATTTTTCCTATTTAAATGTAAGTATTAAATACTATTAGTCAATGTGGATTGATAATATTTATTCTAATTTTTTTGGGCCAAGACCTTGCTCTGTCATCCATGCTAGAGTACAGTGGCACAATCATGGCTCACTGCAGTCTTGACCTCCTGGACTCAAGTGATCCTCCCGCTTCAGCCTCCCGGGTAGCTGGGACTACAGGTGCGCATCACCACACCCGGCTAATTTTTGTATTTTTTGTAGAGGCAGGGTTTCACCATGTTGGCCAGGCTGGTCTCAAATTCCTGAGCTCAAGCAATCGGCCCACATCAGCCTACCAAAGTGCTAGGATTACAGGCATGAACCACTGCACCCAGCAGATTGACAATATTTACCATTAGTAGTGATACCAAAACACAGGGAGAAAAACCAAGTTTTAGTTAATGTATTTTTTAAAAAGAGAAAAAATTGGAGACCCATAATCCAAGATTAAAAGACTGAGGGAAAGAGAACCACAGAGAATTTTTGGAATAAATAACAATTAATATGGTATCTGCAGCCTACTTCAGTTCTATTTTAACTTAACTACAGTTGCAAATGAATACAATTTCTATATAAGACTGAGCACAAATGACTGAATTATTTATTAATATTTCTGGGGGATAAACAGGCAGTTTCAAATGAAAAATCTTTTTTCTTTTTTTGAGACAGGGTCTTACTCTGTTGCCCAGGCTGGAATGCAGTGGCACAATCACGGCTCACTGCACCTTCAATCTTCCAGAGTCAAGCAATCCTCCCACCTCAGCCTCCTGAGTAGCTGGGACCAAACGTGTACGCCACCACCCCTGACTAAAGATCAATTAAATTGTGAAAATTTTTTCCAGATTAATGGTCATTTCCTAATCCATTGAATGTTTTTTTCAAGCTGGACTATAAACAAGGAATTGGATGTTTTAGAAAAAAAGATGCCTTTATGTGTCAGCCTTCCTGCTGACAGAGTGTTTACATGTACATCCTCTTACCTGATCCTCCTGACAGCTCTGGGAAGTGGATAAATGACACACATAATTGAGATCCCGGCAGTTGCGATTAGGGGCTCCCACTCACAGAATTTGAGGACAAGGCCTCTGAAAATAAAGAATGGTTAAAAGTAGACACTTACAGATATAACTGAACTAAAATGTAAATATATTGCCATGGATACCTGAAAACTACCCAAGATCAATCAAAGTGATTACGGTGTATCCTCAGGACTAGAATGTACCCAAGGAAAGCTGCAACTTTGCCAATTACAGAGTAATATAACTGTCTAAAAGAAGGATGTTTTAGTGGAAGGACTGTTAAATTTGAAGGGAGCCAAAGAATAAGACTTTTTCCACATTGTTTAGGAAAAAAGATGGGCCAGGTGGAATGGCTCATGCTTGTAATCCCAGCACTTTGGGAGGCCAAGGCGGGTAAATCCCTTGAGCTTGTCAATTTGAGACCAACCTGGGCAACATGGCAAAATCCCATTTCTACAAAAAATACAAAAATTAGCTGGGTGTGGTGGTTCATGCCTGCACTTTCAGCTACTTGGGAAGCTGAGGTGGGAGGATGGTTTAAGCCCAGGAAGTGAAGGTTGCAGTGAGCCAAGATAGCACCACTGCACTCCAGCCTAGGTGACAGACAGAGACCCTATCTCAAAAAAAAAAAAAAAGGAAAAAAATGGCTTTCATCAATGATAGAGGTAAGCACAACCTGTTTGAGGAGCATCTGGTAATTAACTCCAAGTCAACATAGAAGGGAGCGGGCTGATGGTAAAGGAAGGCTTCCTAAAATATGTGGCACCTGAGCTGCATTCTGGAAGCCAGGAGGACATTGGTCATGTCAAGGAGAAGAGGTTTCAGCAGAACTTGGGGTTGACTTACTCTGTGATGTTGACCTCTCTGGATTTCACTCTTTCATCTATAAAAGTCAAGAATCCCAGCTGGGCATGGTGGCTCACACTTGTAATCCCAGCACTTTGGGGGTCTGAGGTGAGCAGATCACTCGAGATCAAAAGTTCAAGACCAGCCTGGTCAACATACATGGCAAAACCCTGTCTCTACTAAAAATACAAAAATTAGCTGGGCGTGGTGGCACAACACCTGTAATCCCAGCTACTTGGGAGGCTGAGGCCAGAGAATCACTTCAACCTGGGAAGCAGAGGTTGTAATGAACCAAGATCATGCCATTATACTCCAGCCTGGGCAAGAGTGAGACTATCTCAAAAAAAAAAAAAAAAAAAATCCTTTAACTCCAGCATTATTCATGCTGGGTAATCCCGTGTACCAATAAAAAATCAGAAATCTTCCTGCTTAAGGCCAGAATAAAGTTCAATCCCTTTGTATCTTCTCACCTAGCAAAAAGCCATAAAAGACATTTCCATGCACTTTCATCTACCAGTAGGAATATTATGTCTTCTCTTTCCAGTTTGCAAATTCAAAAGTCCAAGTCATTCAAGGTCAGTGCAAAAGCAGGCAAATTGGCCAGGTAGTTCAGATTTGCAGGAAAAAATGTGTCATCTGCACTGAATGCATGACTTAACATGTTCAATGTGATTTCATAGAACAGTGTCTAACAGTACAATGGTCCATGTGTGTATATTCACTCAGAAAGTGGTTCTCATCAGCTAAACCTGGACAAAGGCTATGAAAAGACCGAGGAGAAATGAAAAAGGGCAAATACGAGGAAGAAACTATTAAGAAGAAAAGTCATAAAGGCATCTTATATACATACAACTTTTTTTCTTTTTTTGAAAGAAAGAAAAAGAGAGAAAAGAAGAAAGAAAGAGTGAAAGAAAGAAAAAAAAAAGAATGAAAGAGAGAAAGAAAGAGGAAGAGGGAGAGAGAACGGGATTCTTGTTCTATTGCCCAGGCTAGAATGCAGTCTAAAAATAGGTATTAAAAACCTCTTTTATGCCAATAATTGTGCTTAACAATGGAGACAGGAAGGAATAAGGGATGAAATAACAAACAAGCAGCCAACCAATATTTTA